>CAUOFW020001225.1:606048-624144 GCA_963454935.2 Ilex paraguariensis
TTGAGAAAACAGTTTCCAAAAAAAAGATTTAAACCCCCCCCCCCCCAAAAAAAAAAAAAAATAAAAATAAAAATAACACTAATTGGGTGGGAACTTTAAGCAAACTGGATCACGAATTGACCCTGTTTTGGGTCGTATGATACCGGCTCATGAAACGCTAGGAGTAGCCACAATCCCAGCATCTATGTTTTGGACAGTTACAGATTTCTTACTGAAGGAAAAGGCAAAGTCATGATTTGTAAAGTAAAGAAATGAAGTGGCTACTGCTTTATTTTATTTAGGCTAATTTTGCTACTTTTTTTTCATTATAAGAACAAGTTAGCTTATAAAGACCGTCCTGCCTCCGTGTAATTATTGATTAATCCTTCTGAAAATTATATTTTTCTGATCAGATGAAAGGTTATAGTCTCTTGTGAATCATGTGGTGACTTGTGTAGTACGTTTTTCTAGGTGATTTTGGGACTGTAATTGTTCGTGATGGGAATGAGATAGATAAGACAGCTACTCAAATGCCAGTTCTCAATGCAAAAGAACCCTCTCGTGATGCTGGACACATTGAAAGTCCTTCCTTCAGTGGTACAGGAGATAAATCTGTTGATCTCAGGTACTTTCTTCTCCGTAAAGTTCATATCCATGTAGGCAGAACAAAGCAACAACATGAATACTACTACAAAAAATGGTAAATATAATAAAAATTTTAATAGATGCGAGAAATACTGAGGCCATGTTCTCTCCTGATTTAGTTCCTATGTCTGCTTTCAACAGCGAGTAAATTGATGAAATAGAAAAGTTCTAGTAATAGACAGCTCTTGCTGGTTAAGGTTTTCAAGAAATATTATTTATTGATCTGTAAGGTCGCAGGTCAGGTTTTATCTACTCTTCTAGCTCGGTGTATGTGTTATGCTTATGTGTATTTATTGTTTTATTTCTACATAATTTAGCTCGTAACAATTCACTTAAATTTGTCCTATCAGGGTGGCTAATGCAGTCGGGGTTGCTGCGGATGGCATCCAGATTGAGACACAAACATTTTCTCCTTCAATGTATGCATCTCTTGGGCAAAATCTTAAGATGAATAGCATTTCCCAGGCCAATGTTGGAAGTGTTGGTGCTGTAAGTGGTGGCCCAGTAAAGGCTGAGACTGTCAGTCGAAAAGCATTAGATAAGGTAATTTTCAGTCTGAACTTTATAATTGCTCCAGACTTTGTGCCGAATTGTTCGAGAAGCAAACAAAGTTCTACTTCCAGGTTCTACATAAAACATTGCCAAGCTGGTTTTGAGAGGTCTGTGTTTTGAAGTGTGATTGATTTTTAGATGAAACACCTATTTGTCTTGGGCTACACTACTTCAACTTCAAATGTCCTGTTTTAATTTTAGTACTCTTCTCCTGGTATGAATTTTATGTGTTATTAGAGGTTAAACCATGTGGAGCATATGGATTGTTCTCTCCAGCCTTGTAATGACTCGATGCTTGCTAATGTCATTTTGGGTATTGATTCATGCAACTGTCTGTTTAGGTTTTCTGCTTAATTGGCATGGTGTTTCAACATTATTGAATTTGTAGTCAACATTTCTAAGCGTCTCCTCAACTAATGGCATGACTGTCTGTCTTTACCTTGTGACAACATTCTTTATGGGATTTAGATGCCTGCGTATTTGGTGTTCATTGTCCTTGTAGCTGTGGTCCATATATGCAGCTGGAAACACTGTACCTATTCCATTTCTGAGGGCAACAGATATATCTCCTATTGCACTTCTGTCCGATAATGTGCTTGAAGGCTGTCAGCGGGATAACAGTGGAAACATAGCAGTGGAAGCAATGCAAGAGCTATTTGTGGGTGATGGACAGTCCAAAAAAGGCCGAAGTAGACAAAATGAGGTGCTGTGTGTGTGTGTGTCTCTCTCCCTGCCTCTTTGTAGAAGCCAATTTATTTGAGCTTCTGTCTACTGACACTCTTGAATGCATTGCAGGTCCCTCTTCCTCCAAGCGTGTTCCAGAGACTCACTTCAAGTCCTACGCTGATGAATCTTACCCAGGCTTTAGCTTACCACAAAATGTATGACATTCAGTTCCTCCAATAATATTGTGTTAGTGCTTCTGGAGTTGCCTTAGTGAAAAGTTTATAAAAAACTCATTTCTGCTACTGTGATTGAGATGCCAAACATTTCTGCTGCTACTAGACACAATGCATCGTGTTCTTCAACTCTTTTATCTCTACATGCTCAAAGCATGCATTGCATCCATCTCTTAAATAGATCTGGCAGCGCCAGGACCAAGCATCAGCAATTTGTTTTTCTTCAAACCTACATTGTGTTTTTGTTTTTTTTTTTTGGTGCTAGGTGCTATGAAGAGATGCCACTCCAGGAATTGCAAGCAGTACAAGAGCAACAGACGATACAGAACCTTAGCAATACACTTCGGACTATTCTCCGATTGTAGCTAATTGTTTTTGGGGAAAAATTGTTGTATGATTAGGTTAGGCTTTTAATTATTTTACAGTAATTTCTCTTGCTTTGAGATAAAGGGTTCAAGTCTTTTTTCTCCCACCCCGAAAAAAAAAGAATGTTTATCCGACTCAAAATCTTGTACAGGCTATAAGCTGCTAAAAAATTCAATGCACATTTCCATGTAATTAGGGAACGTCATTTTGTTATTACTTGTCTTTTCCACGCTTTGAAGAGGAGAAGTCACAAGCTTCATTCTCAAAGTCATACGTAATCATGCTTGCATGCTTGAGAAGTGTCATATATATTACTAAAAGGTTTAGGGTTTGACGTTGGTACCGTACTCGTTCGGTTAAAATTTTAAAGATGTAATTATTTTACTTTAAATTTCAGGGATTAAATAAAAATCATATACATAATTTAAGGATATAAATTGTAAATATTTATTTATATTTTGATTGGGAAAGTTTTTTTTTTTTGTTTATTTCCGCACCAATCCCCCGGTACAACCTGTCAGGAACTTCAGTCGAGTTCCATTAGCACATTGGAATCAAATATCAGTGCCGTGACGAATGGATAATATTGTTAGGGTTGTCCATGGGTCAACTTAAACGTGGCATCCTAAGACCAGTCCAACGTGACCAAAAAATTAGTGGGTTGCGCTTGATACGGCCCATGGACAACCCCAGGGGTGGAGTCATCCATTAATTTTGGGGGAGCAAAATATGACAACAAAAAATCATCAAAGAGATTCAATGCTCGAGACTCCCGTCCACTCAGAGGCCCGGAGGGTCAAATGTATACATTCAATACAAAAAAAAAAAATTGAAGTCCAAACATGACAAGATATATAAAATTTAAGACTATATTATTTGATGAAACATGACAAGACAAAAATACCCAGCCTCTACTTGACTATGCATAACTTCACCTCAGGATACTATATTTATAGATTATTGGTACCATTGTCATTTACTAATTTCTCAATGAAATCAGTATTTAAAGGTAGGTCAAAGGGTTCACAATCAAAATCAAATATCAAATCCTCTTCAAGTTAAAATAAGGCAGAAAAAGCACAGCAAGATGGCCTTGAGAACTGGTGGCAACAAATTTGCAATCATCATGCTCACCTCAGATTGGTTGCAGAAGTAACAATTACATTTCTGAAACCTCAGCAACTAAAAGCAGATAAAAGAAAACACACCAAACACCATTCTAGATGGGGATGAGAGATACTGGTTGGAAGCTTATGACAACAAAAGGAAAATGAATTGAGGTATAAATCTGCTATCTCTCGCCATAATAGGAAATATTTACCATACCAATGCAGAAAAGAATGATAAAATCCCAGCCTGTCTGCAGTGTATATCAGAACCAACAGTTTGTATTGGAGTACAAACTTAATCAACTTACAGGCACCAACGTACAATATTCCCTTTCTGTAATTGATCTTATGCCATTGAAATCGGGGGACACATCTGCTTCCATACCTTCTTTAGGAGGGTAGCCACGCATTCGTGCCTGCATCCATTGGTCTATCACTCCACAGTTAATGGCATACTTGATGGTGTGCTCCAAGTATACCTTGTCAGTGATAAGATGTGGCTGAATTGTCAACATTCTCATGAGAGCTGTATGGGTGTTGAATGAAAGAAATTAGAGGTTTAAATGGGTATATGAATAAAATATGAACTTTCAAATGACTGTACCTGCAACAATTGCATCCCCTGATGCAGACATATCACAAGTGAATGGAGTAATGGGTGCATCCTCCATGCCAAGTATAGAGCCATTGTGCTCCTTGGTGTAGTAGTGTATCTTAGAAGTCCCATTTGTCACAAACAATACCTTGAGATTTTCATGCCAAAGGGGAGCGACAACTTCTGGTCCATAATGAACAAATTTTGATCTGTCATTGTCTCTGGTGTCAAACTTCTCAGAGGGCCTGATCCCACAAAGAAATTCAAGTTCTTGCTTGGTAACCTCAACAATATCTGCAAGTTTCCACACTTGCTCTATGAACATCTTCGTTTCTTCCCCGGACTGCCATAGTGGTAATGGGAGGTTAAGATCATAAAAAATAACCCCTCCTAACTTTTTTGAAATCTTGATGGCCTGCAACGCAGTTGATCTCATGTTCCGGTCAAGCAGCGAAAATGTATTGAAGTAAAACATCTTAGCCTGCATGAAAAGGAAGCCCCAGCAGATTTTTGTTACTATGACCAAAGTGGCAAAGTTCTACTTCTTGTGAGTAAATTAAGCTATGTAGTATGCTTGCTTTGTCATGCACATGCAATGTATTCAAAAGTATTGTACTCTTCATAATTCAATTAGATCATACCTTTCTTCAAGGTTTTTGATGCAGTCCATTAATGGCTCAAGAGAGCACAAAATTAAAGTGAAAATCTTGCAACATTTTTATTTTCAAGATAAAATCAACTTGATACCTCTTGATTCCTGAATCAAGTTTTTGTTTAATATAGTTATGTGTTATAATTTATTAAGATAATCCAATCAAATTGAACTCCATCTAATTAGCTTTAAGTTACGAATCAAGGATACTCGAACGTAATTTAACACTGGCGTTTGGACCATATTTAAGATCACTGTCTATAGAGCCTCTATAATAAATCTCAAGTTCATATATCTCTTGGCTCATTTATCAAGCAAACCGATACCAAACGAGTCAATCCAAGCCAAGCACAAGTAACTTGTGTTCATCTTACAGCCCTACTTGAAATTGCTAAAATCCTAAACCTATAAGCCTTCCATAACATAATGAAACAGGACAACCAGTCCTAGGCAACGTCCTCTTTTCGAGAATTGTACTACAATTTAGTCTCTAAGCTCGTAGAAGAGTGCTTTTTTGCACATAGCCTACCTCATTTGTGTAAATACATGGGAAGAAATCAATTATTTGATCAACTAAAGAGATGAAAGTTAACTATGTGCAATTAAAACAGGTACCAACAAATTACTCAGAAAACACAGTCTTTGTATCAGTGTTATAAATCCTGACCGTCCTACATGAAAAAGAATAATAACAACAAACAAAACATGACGATGGTGGGGAGAGAACATGACAAAGTTTACATACATAGCCAAAAAAAACCTGGCCTATGTTATGCTTACATTCAGAAAAAGTAAACCCAAGCCTAAAGATGAGTAGAGTTACTTTAGGTAGGTCATAGGTGATAGTCCATGCAAAACCTCCAAAGTTGAGCTATAAAAAATTGGTGGAATCATAGGTATTATACAGTTAATGTAGTTTAAGCAAATTCATCGATATGGGATATCATCCATTTTAGGTTCTATCAATTTTATAACAACTATTTCCAACATGCGTGGACATGGAATGACCATGCATAGATCACCCCTATTTGTGTGGTCTGTTCTAGTGACAACATTCTCATTTTTATTATCATTTTCGGTGCTGGCGGGGGCAATTATCATGTTATTAGTCGAAACTTTAATATAACTTTTTATGATCTTGCAGACCCCATATTATACTAGCATCTCTTTCAGTTCTTCGGTCATCTACAGGTCCATTAAGAGAGGTTTTCAGATGAGGAAGCCCACAACAATTAATATGCCTCACATGAGTGATTCTTAAAAGAGCAATGATTCATGGGCTTAAAAAATAGACTTGATAATTACAATAATTGATTTTATTTTTTAAGTGTATTTTTTAAGTCCATATAGTATTACTCTTCTTTAAACTACTTAAACAGGATAAGTCAAAAGTTATTCTTGTAGTACAGTCAACAATGGTTTAAGGATAAATCCATAGCTTTTATTTCCTCTCTATTGCACAAACACAACCAAAGCGCCATCTTTTATGCAGTCACTTTCTTGGCACCTAAACAAGCATCAATGAGATGACAATATTGGGGATTAATGTATCATGCATAGACAAAACTCTAACATAAGAAAATGTAACATAAATAATGGCCAAAAAACTAAATGCTCTTACCTCCTTCAATACATCAAGATTGATCTCAGACTTCGATAAAGAATCCTCGGCACAGGGTTTGACACAAGTCATTCTCAAGCCACTCCTCTTACCTATTTTCATCTGTGATATTGCAGTTACTCTTTTACTATCAATACGGATTGATCGAGTTTGAACTTTGTTTTCATTAAGATATAATAGCAAGGACTGACCATAGTCATCATCCCCAAGTTTCCCCATGAAGGCAACTTTACCACCCAAACTCGCAAGTAGCAATGCAACATTACTTGCACATCCCCCCGGAGCCCTAACAAACTTTTCACGAGCCCATAACGCATCCTTCTTTCTTTCATGCATTTCGTGGTCTATGAGTCTGTTTGCTGGCCTTCCGGAGGGCACAAAAGCATGTTGAGCTGCTCCAAAGCAACAAACAAGAGGCGGCCATCCGTAAGTGAAGCTAATATCCTCTCCCCAAACTTTTCCAATCTCTACATCTACTTCAGCATCATCATCCTCATTTGCAACAAATGTACCATCCTCATGATCAGTAAGTTCTCCCTCACTAGCTTGATCCTGCGTATCGTTTACCGTCTTCTTAGTCCTCCTCCGCCTTGTCACCTTCTTTGCAGTTAGTTCTTCCTCCATGACACTAGAAGTAGATGCAGCTGTCAGTCATGAAGTTGCAGATATATCAATTTTCAGTAAGAACCACATCATAAAACTACATCGAAATTATAACGATGACACAAAACTTCAATGGCTTTGCTCAAAATAAGATAACAAGTAGACCTCTTCTTCGAGTTCGTCTTTGGGTTTTCTTCAAATCCTCCTTTAACCCTGCAGGTGTTATGCTTTCCCCATTTGTTATTTCACCATTCACTGCTGACAAAGAATTTTCCTCTGGAACCTCTGATATTTCCTTTTTCCTACTCCTACTGGGAGCTCGTCTAGAAGTTTTAAGAGTCTTGTTTTCTACCACCACTTCTCCATCTGATGCGTCTTGAGCTGATGTCCCACCATTTTTTTCCCTAGAGACTGCTGTAAGAACCCATCTATTCCCCAATCTATAATCTTGAAGTTGTAACGAGTTTGTGGACCAGAAGAAAGGCCAATTAGGATGCCACCTGAATACCCAAATGGGAGATGGATTTGTTAATAGCTGAATTGTCAGTACACTTCGATGCTAAATAGGGTTATAAGTCATCTCAGTCAAGACCGAAGAATCTCAAAGCCTAATTGACATGGTAAGTTAGATGAAAACCAAAAGATTCAAATCCATGCCATATTTGTTATCATTCACATTCAAGAATACAGCTCCATTAGACAATTCAACCCCACCATTTACAACCCCCAAGAGAGAGAGAGAGAGAGAGAGATTCACAAGATAATATATGCCGGGTTTGACTGGAAATGTTAAAAGTGGGTTCTTGTTTGATGTTAAACTTTCGGGTGTGTATGATACACAGCATCAAATGCACTTAAAACAGAAAATTAAAGACAAGAGATTAAGAGAGAACCTGGGCACTGAATAAAATTGTGTGAAAGACAGTGACGCCATCGAAGGAGAGCTTCACTACCACTGTGCAAGGCTAAAGTCCCAACAAAAACATGGGGTTTAAAAGGTCACACCGAACTTCGAATTTACAGGATGAGCGCTTTGGGTAAAACAGTAAAATGCACCATTACATTTAACCCTACGAATGAGTCACGCGCCTGCTATACGAGTTGTTATGAAAAAAAACATATCCAAAAGACAAAATAGCCTCAACATCTTCTGTACATCTGTCATCGTCCCTCCGCTGCTCTTCTTTCTCAGCGGCTCTCCAAGTCCCACTCACCCACCCAAACCCTCTCTCTCTCTCTCTTATCTAGACTCTTTACAAATCCTTAAGAGGAATCGAGATGTTGGGATATGAAATTGAGGTTGAATGGTGAAGATGCAGTGTTTGGTATGGTGCAGTGACTGGTGGTGTTGTAATTGGTTGTTTGTCGATGCTTGTTAATGACTACCTTATGTGCTATGTGATTTGCAGTAGTCTGGTTCAATTGCATACTCTGAGGAAATTGTGTGGCTTTTCAACCTGCTTCTAGCATGAACATCTTCAAGCTGTTTGTGCCTACAAAATGTGGCCTCAGAGCTTCCCTCACATCTTCTAGAGGTAACGTGTCCTCATTTTCATTGAGTTTGAGCTATTAATAGGTCCCAACTAAGAAAACTAATTGAAGATTGTGCCATTTGAAGTGGGTCTGCTCTTGATTTTTCATATTCAGTTCGATGAAATTACATAAAGTTGCGCACACTTGGCTGATAAAATGGAACAAATGTAGAATTTTTATGAGAAAAATAAATAAATAGTGGAGGGTTTGACTGCTGGCATTGATAATTTCTCTGTGTCTTCTTTCGAACAGCATGTCTTTCCTTATTCCATTCAACCCCAGATACCTTGGTGGAAGTTCATTCTAGAGAGCAGGAAGTAATAATTGCTTTGGGAAGCAATGTGGGAAATAGACTTCAAAATTTCAATGAAGCCTTGCAGCTAATGAAGAGATCAGGCGTACATATCAGAAGGCACGGTTGTTTATACGAAACAGAACCTGCTTATGTGACTGATCAGCCCCTCTTTCTCAACTCTGCTGTTAGAGGGGTTACAAAACTCGGGCCCCATGAGCTGCTGGGAGTGCTTAAGAAAATTGAGAAGGACATGGGTCGAACTGATGGGATTAGGTATGGTCCAAGACCGATTGACTTGGATATATTGTTTTATGGGAAGTTTAGGATTAGATCTGAGATTCTTACTGTCCCCCATGAAAGAATTTGGGAGAGACCATTTGTAATGGCTCCATTGATTGATTTGTTGGGATCGCATATAGATAATGACACAGTTGCGGGCTGGCATTCCTTTGCAATTCATTCTGGTGGGCTTTATGAATCATGGGAGAAACTTGGTGGTGAATCTTTAATTGGAAAGGATGGGTTGAAGAGGGTATTGCCCATTGGAAATTGCTTATGGGACTGGTCACAGAAAACTTCTGTCATGGGTATCCTTAATTTAACTCCAGATAGTTTCAGCGATGGAGGCAAGTATCAGTCTGTAGAAGATGCAGTTTCTCAGGTCCGCTTTATGATCTCTGAGGGAGCAGAAATAATTGATCTCGGTGCACAATCCACACGCCCAATGGCAAATAGAATTTCTGCGGAGGAAGAGTTGGATAGACTAATTCCTGTCTTAGAAGAGGTTGTAAAGATTCCCGAGGTACAGGGAAAGCTTCTATCTGTGGATACCTTTTATTCACAGGTTGCTTCAGAGGCCATAAGCAAAGGGGCTCATCTTGTAAATGATGTATCTGGTGGGCAGTTAGACTCGAAAATGTTTAGTGTTGTTGCAGGCCATAGGGTTCCTTATGTTGCAATGCATATGAGAGGTGACCCCTCTACTATGCAAAATAGTGAAAATCTGGTGTATGACAATGTTTGTGAGGTAGTTGCATCAGAGTTATATGAGCGGGTTAGAGATGCAGAGTTATCAGGCATTCCAGCTTGGAGTATTATTATAGACCCTGGAATTGGATTCTCAAAGAAGACTGAACATAATTTGGACATCCTCAGGGGCTTACCAACCATTCGAGCCGAGATTGCAAGGAAGAGCTTGGCAGTTTCTCATGCTCCTTTATTGATTGGCCCTTCCAGAAAGAAATTTCTAGGTGAAATCTGTGCACGCCCTGCTGCAGTTGAGAGAGATCCAGCAACTGTTGCTTCTGTCACAACCGGGGTTTTGGGGGGTGCAAATATTATTAGAGTACACAATGTGAGAGATAATCTAGATGCTGTGAAGCTTTGTGATGCAATGCTGGACCGGAGAAGATCATTTGCATGAAATAAGGAGTTTAATTCACAAGGTCTTGGATTCCATTGCGTTGAATTCCAGTAAACATGCTGGTCGTGTACTGGTAAAGTGTCTGACATTTTATTTTTCTGGAACATATTCTTTGATGTTCTTGTACCAAGCTTGCGAACGTAGGTACTTGAGAATAGTTGAGTTAATAATGTGATTTGTTCTTTGATTAGTGGCTTACCTCTTATGGGTACACAAAATTCCTACCTATAACGAGGTTTGTAACAAGATTTAGAAGAGATAAGTAGTAGACAGCCTTATCTTCATTTTGGACCAGAAATTGAACAAGCAATCTTTTTTTTTTTGGACAGATGAACACTTCTAATCGATTGAAGTCTGAATTTAGGCTTGCCTCTTTTGGTTGCATTCTATTTATGCTCTATGTTCTGCCATGCCTTCTTTTGTTGGGAAGTGCATATGCTTTACGCTCCCACCAGCCTATGAAACTGCCATGCCCTCTTTTTTTTTTTTTTTTTTGGTGCTTTGGAGAGGGGAACATCAATCTAACTGGGTTCCCATACAAAAAAAGTTCTTGCTAAGTTTGCTCTCAGGCTTTGAGATTTTCTCAGGTGGCAACATCATGTAGTTCCATTATGAGACTATAGGCTTCATATTAGTCTGTCTCAATAACAATTCTTCTCCCCATGTCAGCTACGAGTTTGAGTCCCTTGTAAATGGCCCATAGCTCAGCATTGAGACTTGAGGTGTTATTGATTCTTCCAAAGAAACCTTTTACCCAATAGCCTCTTTCATCCCCGAGGACTCCACCAATTCCTGCTTGCTCTGGGTTACCTTGGAGCATCCATCTGTATTGAGCTTGTTCCAACTTGTGAAATGAAAATTCCAAGAATTAGCCTGGCTTCTTTCATTGGGGCCTTCTGAACCAGTTCTTCAAAGGCTTGAACTATTTCCTGGGCCAGCTGCTTGGCATTCCTTGCAGTTACGTAGGATGGTGGAGGTATATTTTCAATGTAGAATTTGTTTCTGTCCTTCCAAATGTTCCATGTTATGGACATGAATAGTGTAGGTCAGGGAATCCCATCCAGTGATTCATCAGATTTCCTCTTGCACTGGTTTGTTATCCAACCGGACAGGTCCAGTGGCTGATCACCATCTCCATCTTGAAGATGGGAGAAGTGGTTCCAGACTAGTTTAGATTTTGGTCATTCCCTCTTTGATGTGGAGTTACACTTATTCTGGCCTTTATGAGAGATCTCATTACCACCATTAGATTTACTTAACCGAAAATTGGTTTGCAAGAGAAGTTATGTGAGGCTAATGCAAGCAGTGTGATTCACTGTAAGAGTTGTTCTCGTTTATCTGAGGATCATCCTGCATAACAGAGCCTTAAGAATCTGATTTCAACTCAACATATGAAATACAGAGAACTCATTCAGATTTGGATGTGCATATTGTAGTTTGATCCTCCCCATGTTGGGTACACTCCCAATCCCGGGGCTCAACAGTTTTGGAGTTTCTCCAATTTTTATGTTCCAATTCCAAATCAGAATCTTCAAGGATAACACCATAACTCAGCCAACATCAAGAACAGGAATGATCTAGGGCAGCAGACAAAGATTCAAGATCCACCATGCAGTACATTCATTCAATCTAATGAAAACAGAATTTGATAGAACATAGGAAGAAAAATTCAAGCACACTGAAAGTAAAATTGGATCATATTGATTATCTCTACACAAAAAAGCAAGTACAAGATCCACCAGCATCAACTCATCCAGAGAGATCAAATACAAAGGAGGGAAAAATCCGAATTAGAATAGGTAACAAATCATTTCAATTCCCCTGTTTCTCTATTTTTAGAACTATGAAATCGACCCTTGAAAGCTGACTCCATAGCAAAGAACTAGCTCTCCTGCTTCAAAACCTCAGCTTCAGCCCTTGCCATGGGATCATCCTTGGTCTCTGTTTCTTCCTCCTTTTCCCCATCTCGGTCCTCAGCCATTTTCTTCCTGTGCAACTCCTCTGCCACCTCCATTGCAGCTTGGTTCTCCTCCTGAAGACGCTTCATTTCCTCTTCTTGTTGCTGTCTTTCAAACCACGTGTCTGCATCCGCCCAAACTACAAATTGCAAAACCAATACACACAAAATGGTCATAAAACCCTAAACTCTAAAAGTCCAAACCAAGACATTCATAGTAATAACAGAAACACACACACACACACACACACACACACACACACATAAGCATATACACATGGCTAAAGAGCTATTAAATTATATACCCATGTATAAGAATATAATTTAATAAAGGTTTGGGGTTAGGGTTTAAGAAGAGTAAGAAATGAGTGATTAATAGAAGCGGGAATGAACAGGCGTGGTACTTACAAAAAGACCCATATGCACAAATTGGTCATAAAACCCTAAACTCCAAACCAAGATAATCAGAAGAAAAACAAACACCCACCAAAAAAAAAAAAACAAGTGCAAACCCAATATACAGAAAATGGTTATAAAACCCAAGACTCCAAACCAACATAATCAGAAGAAGAACACACACACACACCCAAAAATAAAAAACTATTGCAAAACCAATAAACAGATGCGGTCAAAAAACCCAAGACTCCAAAACAATATAATCAGAACAACACACACACCCCTCCATGTATAGTATATGCATATAGTATTAGGGTTAGGAGTGAAGGAGATTTAGAAAGGAGTGAATAATATGAGCAGGAACGAATGAATGGGGGCGTTGTTACTTACTGGGCTTAGCGGCCCAACCCTGTTCACCACCCTTGATTTTTTCAGGGAGGGCGTAATTGACGGTGAGGACACGGCCATAGAGCTCAGCGCCGTCCATGTTGTCCATGGCGGCGGAGGCGTCCTCTCTCTCAAGAAAAGTGACGAAGCCGAAGGAGCGGTGCTTTTGGGTGGCCTGATCCAAAGGGGTCTTGACGTCCTTAATGTCGCCGAACGGTATGAAGGCGGCGTGGAGTATTGACTCGTTAACCTCCTCCGCTAAACCCCCTACGTACAGAGTGTTCTTCTGCACTGCCTGATTCATCTCTCTCCCTCACTCTCTCTCTCTCTCGTTCGGTGGGTCGTTTGAGGTTGAGTATATTATATCAAAATAGTTATTTTTTGCCAAGTAATTAAAATTAGTATAAAATAAAATTAAGGTTACGATTTAACTTAATTAGTTTTCAATAAAAGAGTGGTTTTATGAATTGATCTAAATTTTTTGAGTAAATTGTACCAGTGCCCCTTGAAGTTTATCATTTGATTCACTTAAACCCCTACGAAGTTTGTAGGTTTATAATTATTAAACCTTTTAAGTTTAAAATATTGTACTTACACCAAAAATATTCCAATCAAATATAAAATATAAAATATTTTAAATTTTATAACCAAATATATTAAATTTCAATAAAATTTTTGTAGTCATTTCAATCTACAANACACACACACACACACACACACACACACACACATAAGCATATACACATGGCTAAAGAGCTATTAAATTATATACCCATGTATAAGAATATAATTTAATAAAGGTTTGGGGTTAGGGTTTAAGAAGAGTAAGAAATGAGTGATTAATAGAAGCGGGAATGAACAGGCGTGGTACTTACAAAAAGACCCATATGCACAAATTGGTCATAAAACCCTAAACTCCAAACCAAGATAATCAGAAGAAAAACAAACACCCACCAAAAAAAAAAAAACAAGTGCAAACCCAATATACAGAAAATGGTTATAAAACCCAAGACTCCAAACCAACATAATCAGAAGAAGAACACACACACACACCCAAAAATAAAAAACTATTGCAAAACCAATAAACAGATGCGGTCAAAAAACCCAAGACTCCAAAACAATATAATCAGAACAACACACACACCCCTCCATGTATAGTATATGCATATAGTATTAGGGTTAGGAGTGAAGGAGATTTAGAAAGGAGTGAATAATATGAGCAGGAACGAATGAATGGGGGCGTTGTTACTTACTGGGCTTAGCGGCCCAACCCTGTTCACCACCCTTGATTTTTTCAGGGAGGGCGTAATTGACGGTGAGGACACGGCCATAGAGCTCAGCGCCGTCCATGTTGTCCATGGCGGCGGAGGCGTCCTCTCTCTCAAGAAAAGTGACGAAGCCGAAGGAGCGGTGCTTTTGGGTGGCCTGATCCAAAGGGGTCTTGACGTCCTTAATGTCGCCGAACGGTATGAAGGCGGCGTGGAGTATTGACTCGTTAACCTCCTCCGCTAAACCCCCTACGTACAGAGTGTTCTTCTGCACTGCCTGATTCATCTCTCTCCCTCACTCTCTCTCTCTCTCGTTCGGTGGGTCGTTTGAGGTTGAGTATATTATATCAAAATAGTTATTTTTTGCCAAGTAATTAAAATTAGTATAAAATAAAATTAAGGTTACGATTTAACTTAATTAGTTTTCAATAAAAGAGTGGTTTTATGAATTGATCTAAATTTTTTGAGTAAATTGTACCAGTGCCCCTTGAAGTTTATCATTTGATTCACTTAAACCCCTACGAAGTTTGTAGGTTTATAATTATTAAACCTTTTAAGTTTAAAATATTGTACTTACACCAAAAATATTCCAATCAAATATAAAATATAAAATATTTTAAATTTTATAACCAAATATATTAAATTTCAATAAAATTTTTGTAGTCATTTCAATCTACAATCTGACTTTTTACAAGTAGGAAATAAAAGCAGTTTAATGTATTTAATTTGTAAAGAATTGCATGTATTTAAAATTTTCATTATAACTACGAATTTTAAAAATATATGATTGATATAATTACTTTTACCTTAATAAAACAAAAGCATTGAAGATTTAGGGCTTTATAAGCCTATCAATTTCAATCTATGTTCAGTTAAAAAAAAAAAATTGAACCTCGGCTGTTAAAAATTAACACCTTAACTGTTTAAAATTAACAACAGAGGAGCCGGACCCAAGCAATGGACAGTGACCACGTAAATTCACATCCATTAAAAGAGTATAGTTTCAACTTTCAAGCAGATGTCTACTATTGTAGAGGCTTTAATGCAAGAAGTACACAATAATCAATTCCCATTTCTCACATCCCAGTTCCTGGTTCTCAGTGCCTGAGATCTCCTCAAGGTCATACCTGCTGTAATCAATCTCTATATTGATACAAAACTACTGCAGGCAACATTTCATTTGATCACCATACAAGTAACAATTACTAGTAGCACAAAATTGGCCGTCCTCATCTAACCCAAGTCTAAAAACTTCATATGTTTTAATGGGCAAATTCTCTCAATAAGTATGGTTCTAATAAATCTAAATTTGGTGACATTTTAATTCCCTCACTTTCTCCTCGAGTGCAAGAATCCGACAACCACAGATATGGCAACAACAGCTACTGGAACAACCCAGTATTGTTTTGTCAAGTCCATGAGCTTCTGGGGAATGCCTGTCGGTTGTTTCTTGGACACAATCTCAAGTTCTGGGATGGATGGGGAAGATGGATCAAGCTCCCCAACGCAGAAATCCTCCATGAGCTCCCTTGCACTCTTGCTATGCCCGGCATCTTCAAATTCTTCTGTGGCATCTTTCCCTTCAACATTAAATCCAAGCGCAAGTCATCTCCGGCTCTATATCTTGCTAGAAACTATTTTTAAGTTTGAATATCCAAAATATAAGATAGGAAGAGTACCAGTTGCAGCGAGGAGAACATCATCTCCACCTGGGTGTTCTTCCAAATAAGATGACACGTCATATACCTGGCAATGCAGAAGGTGAGGGATTCAATTATCTAATGAGATTGCAAGTACAAAAAGATAAAACAAAGAAACAAAATCTCTAAGATAAATAAAGAAAAAAAGAAGGGCATGCAAACATGTCGCTACTGGATCAAACCATGATCCAAGACAACCAGGAGGCGTATTTAAAACTGGTAAAATCTGGGCATATGTTTACAGACGAAGAAGTTTACTCTTTAGTTGTTGGCAAGGTATCTTACTTCTTCCTTCTGGGAACAAATAGTAACTTACTTCCATACAGTAGATTGCAACAAAATCCATGTTGATATCATTTCTTATGTAATTCATTATAGAAATAGGGACTAATGGACGGATTTGAATACGGACTAACAAACATATGTGTGACCCTTGAAAATAAATCACATATCTGATCCGCACTACCAACAGGATGTGGCAGATGTCATTATAAGAACTCAAATTCACATCTCATTTCACTGCTGGTTCTCAAGATTCAAATCCTTGTATACTTGTATCATGTTATCATGTATTTGCAGCAAGGCAATTCAAGATAAGACCAACAACTGCAAATACAAATGGTGGAGTGAACAAACAAATGTTCCCAAGATGCCAGGCAACAAAGCAAAGGGTGAAAGTAGGTTACGCAAGAAAATTATAATACATTGATCACATTTAATCATCTATCGCAAATATCATAAGTAGACTTATTAGGGCTATGTGTGAATGAACTAAGATACTTGTAGATTAAGTTCTCCTCCAGGAAAAAGAAGATACGTAAATAAAGATAAAATTCACTTGTACAACCAAGTTCTACATGTGGAAATTTTTCTTCAGTCCCTTCTTTTGTTCTTTACCAAGAGAGATGAGTCTCTAGTTTCTCAAAGATTGTTTCTGATATCTTTGACGAATGCTCTACTTGGATAGGCTAAACAACCCCATTTGATAAATTGTTTGCACTAAAAAAGGAGGGAACTAAGCTAGTCATGACTGATGATAGTAATATGAGTAGACTGTTTTTTTACCAAGGATGTGATGAATAATGACTTTACAGAAAGCAATTTGAAGTACCTCTGAGCTATGGCTCTAAGCTACAGCATATATAGGAGTAGGAAACAATATCTGGCGAAAAGACAGAAGCAGCGATTTAGCACAAAGCTGTGCTGAAGGTACGGTATGGCTTCCTGCCAAGCAAACTATGTGCTCTTGGTGTGAGAAAACATCAAGGCCTGAGTTGTCACATGTCAGGTTCTTGTATGCAACAACAGAAGTGAAGATGTCTCGCAATGTAGCAAAAACTTGTGATATAACAATGGGGAGGTGGGATAGAGGTTAGAGGGTGTTAGTAGGCTCCAGAAAACCTATGCTTTCCTAACATGTTATCAACAACAGGCACTTTTGGGCCGAAGCCGTTACTTGTGCAGTGTATTTGATAAGCCAAAGAAAGATAAGAATGCTTTCTCCCAGGGTTTTTTCTTTTATTTGAAACATCGGGAAGTTCCCGGGCCTTATTAGGAGTTCCTACCTTTGTTCTTTTAAGGGGGCGCCTTTTTTTTTTTTGGGGGGGGGGGGGGATTGTTCCCTTAATTTGTCTCCAACTTCCTCAATTCCTGGGGTCATCAAAATAAAACTTGCTAGGCTTGGAAAACTAATTCTGGTAATGAAATTCTCAAAGTGGTGATGCAGGATCTTACAAATGGGTATAGAATAGAAGAAAGTTTGCTTTTGGAATCTCTTAAAAAATTTGGCACAAAATTTCTAAACCTTGAATTAAGGGCTTACAACTATATGTTTCGTTATAGGAGAGATTTCATATAGTTTACATCTTAAGTATCTTTTTCTGTTCCATCAATTGACCATAATTTAAGGTTTTTGCTACCTTTAGATTGTGAGCATACTTTCCACATCAGTTATATATTTCCAACATAGTGGTATCAATGAGACCAAACCACAAAGACACACATGAAAATCCTCCTTTCAAACAACCAAAGCAACATTATACACCTACAAAAATGATACCTAAACTGCATGTGATTAAGTTAGTTGTGGTTGGTTTGGGGTGGGGTGGGGTGGGGT
>CAUOFW020001225.1:624632-636974 GCA_963454935.2 Ilex paraguariensis
GTGGGGTGGGGTGGGGGGGGGGGCGAAGATTGATTTTAAGTGGTAAAGGAAGAATTTAGAGCCACTGGTCCCGGATGTTCTGATATAACCGAAAATTGGTTAGAATGTATCCTTGTAAAGTGCACCATGATAACTCTGTTAGTCATACTCTATAGAAGATTCATAAGAAAATATTTCAGAGCATTTCGTCACAGCTTATTGAACAGGGGTCCATGCTACAACATAAATCAAAGTAGAGAAAATAATAGTATACAATGAGGGTGAAATCCATCAATTGGTAGCCTAAAAGATTCAGCTGAAGGGAAACTTGCCAATATAATCCTAATGCTATCCATGACTACAAGTACTCTGCAAATCTATATATTTTGTTTATACATATAAATAGATAAACAGTAAGGAATAAGTACAGAAAGCAACTGTGATTTTAACAATTCATATAGTGTTCAACTTTAATATGTAAACCATCCGTAGAAAAAGAGCTAATCATGAATGTTTATGATGAATGTGTATCGGCATATCTAGTATTTTTTTATTTGATGATATCGTAAGGTGAATTGCTATAATTAAGAAAAAAAAAAGAATTGGATGATTATCCTTAAAATATATTTTATATATATATATATATATATATATATATATACACTCAAGAAAGCCTTAAATTGAAAATAAATGGATCTGCTAAAGAAACCCCTTTTAACCAGTCTGCTCCATATAATAATATCAGAAGCCAAAGAGGTAAATAACCATATATCTCCTACTGCGCAATAAGAATAGAAACCGTACACATTTGTACACATACACACTCATCTTTGCGTGTTTATAAACTTGGATAAAGGGATACAACTTCTGCAGCAAAACTGAATCAAAAACAAAGTTACAACAGACAACTGAAGATCCAATGGAATAAAATCTAATTGCACAGTAGACATGAAACTCATTAAGTTCAATGCATTACATGGACACAGAAGTAGAAGATTTCAAGCCCCAAAGCAAAAACATAAATTAGTATTGATCAACAAAAAACTTAACACACCCACAAGTTGAAAAAATCAAGAGAGAGAGCATATGAACACACAAGACGAATCCAAGAAGTATATCAAGGGAAGAAAAGAACATTAAGTTTAACCCAGTAAAATGAAACTTCAGAAGTCACAGAAAAGAATAGAGGAAGGAGAGAAGGATAAATAGAGAGAGAGAGAGAGAGAGAGAGAGAGAGAGAGAGACCTTGCCGTCAATGACGACCCAGCAATCGTCCTTGGTGTTGTGCTGGGACGCTTCTTCCATTGAATACAGCTTCGTCAATGTAGGCATGTTTGTGGTTTGGGTGTAATCGAATATACTTCTCAAGCAATCTTCTAAATTGGGGGGTGAAGATTTTTTTCCCTCTCCTCCACACACCGGCAAATCTCTCGCTTGCTTCTCTCTCTGCTTCCTCTTGTTGGGGTTTTATTTATTTATTTATTTATTAATTATTATTATTTTAATTTTATCACTTAATTATCAATTTCATATCTATTCATCAATTTTAACCAGTAGAACAAACAACAACAACATATGACGGGAAAACCACATGACAAATACATACTTGGTGTGCCATCTTTTGTTGTCATAGTTAAAATTGAGGGAAAGACTTAATTGATATAAATTTAATAATTAAAAGTCTAAATATTTGAAAATTCAAGAACTATTTTAAGTCAAAATACAAAGTTTGACACTAATTGTATTATTAACCCTTTTATAATAACAATAATAACCCAAGTCACATAATTTAAGTAGCCATGACTTATTACCACTCATTTGATTAGTCAAAAATTATTAAAATTTTATTACCTAAAAAAAACACACACACACACACACAACTAAAATAGATTGGGCATGTTTGTTTAATGACTTTGGACGATTTTAGAAGGTTGCGTTTAATTAAAATAGTTTGATAAATCTCTTAATCCCATATTTGATTAGGACTTTTAAATTTAGGATTTATATCTCAGATTGTAAGAGGGCCATAATATTAAACCTAAATACATGGAGTTGGACAAACCTACCATATATGCCTAGGTTAACTGTGTCAATCTTAAAAAACTTCCACAGGTTAACCATTTGATTGAATTCAATGAATTTTTAAAGAGGCCAGAATTAGATTTTTTTCCTTTTAATTTTTATATTAAATTGCATGGGAGTAGATCAAATTAGAGTTAATTGTTAAAAAGTATACGTAAAAAAATGTAAGATAAATAAGTCTTTAATTTTGATACTTATTTGTGTCCAAATACATTATTTGAAAATTTCAGATTTTCTTGTGACATTTTTGTCCTCCTTTAATCCATACATATTTTTTTTTTGAAAGTGATTTTCTTTTCAAATTATATTTATGCATTAAACATCTGCCAGTTTTAGAATATTTCATTTTGTTTGAATTTCAAAATTTGAAAACTTGTCTTTATGGAGTTAATTATAAAAAAATACCCAAAAAAAATGTAGAGGAAAAAAATCTTCAATTTTAGTTCTTATTTGTGTTCAAGTACATAATTTGAAATTTTCGAATTTTTCTTTAACATTTGTGCTCCCTTAATTCATGCGATTTATTTTTGAAAACTAATTTTTTTTTTCAGATTATTTGTATACATTAAAAATCTCACAATTTAATGAAAAATCTGATCATTCCATTTTTTTTAGGATAAATGTATGCATTTGAAAATTTTCTAATTTAATGGAAGATTTGATCCTTTCATTTTTTAAAGTATAAATGTATGCATTAAATTTTTTTTAATTTAATGGAAGATTTGATTCTTTAATTCTTCCATTTATTGTGAGGATAAATTAGTTGGTTTGAATTTAAATTTTGCAATAGCATCTTTTATTATTTTAATGGTGAATATTTTGTTTTTTAATATGTGAACACCATAACAGTGTAACAAGACATTTACACAAAATATTCTACTATTATATTTTGTCAAACATATATTTGCATATAATTTCATTCAAACAGTTCATCTCTATTTTGAATTTGTTAAACCATCCACAAAATTATTGAACACTATCGTTGTTACAATGTATTGTTACGTTGTTTTTGTTACAGTGTATTGTTACACTATGAGGGAAATACAGTCAGCAGTTTGGAGATATACACAGTTTATTTACACATAATGAATTAATATGCCAGAAAACATCATATTTCACATAACTTAACGATCAACTTTTAACAACTGGTTCTAGTCTTCAAATGCCAAAATTCGTACGTATTTTCAAATGACGAACAAATTTTTAAAAAATAGATGTTGTTGACGATTTTACATCAAATGAGTTGAATAATATGATTTTTTCTTCAAAAACGNGAGGCCAGAATTAGATTTTTTTCCTTTTAATTTTTATATTAAATTGCATGGGAGTATATCAAATTAGAGTTAATTGTTAAAAAGTATACGTAAAAAAATGTAGGATAAATAAGTCTTTAATTTTGATACTTATTTGTGTCCAAATACATTATTTGAAAATTTTAAATTTTTTTGTGACATTTTTGTCCTCCTTTAATCCATACATAATTTTTTTTTGAAAGTAATTTTCTTTTCAAATTATATTTATGCATTAAACATCTGCCAGTTTTAGGATATTTCATTTTGTTTGAATTTCAAAATTTGAAAACTTGTCTTTATGGAGTTAATTATAAAAAAGTACCCAGAAAAAAATGTAGAGGAAAAAAATCTTGAATTTTAGTTCTTATTTGTGTTCAAGTACATAATTTGAAATTTTCGAATTTTTCTTTAACATTTGTGCTCCCTTAATTCATGCGATTTATTTTTGAAAACTAATTTTTTTTTTCAGATTATTTGTATACATTAAAAATCTCATAATTTAATGAAAAATCTNTTTATTTTTGAAAACTAATTTTTTTTTTTTTCAGATTATTTGTATACATTAAAAATCTCACAATTTAATGAAAAATATGATCATTCCATTTTTTTTAGGATAAATGTATGCATTTGAAAATTTTCTAATTTAATGGAAGATTTGATCCTTTCATTTTTTAAAGTATAAATGTATGCATTAAATTTTTTTTAATTTAATGGAAGATTTGATTCTTTAATTCTTCCATTTATTGTGAGGATAAATTAGTTGGTTTGAATTTAAATTTTGCAATAGCATCTTTTATTATTTTAATGGTGAATATTTTGTTTTTTAATATGTGAACACCATAACAGTGTAACAAGACATTTACACAAAATATTCTACTATTATATTTTGTCAAACATATATTTGCATATAATTTCATTCAAACAGTTCATCTCTATTTTGAATTTGTTAAACCATCCACAAAATTATTGAACACTATCGTTGTTACAATGTATTGTTACGTTGTTTTTGTTACAGTGTATTGTTACACTATGAGGGAAATACAGTCAGCAGTTTGGAGATATACACAGTTTATTTACACATAATGAATTAATATGCCAGAAAACATCATATTTCACATAACTTAACGATCAACTTTTAACAACTGGTTCTAGTCTTCAAATGCCAAAATTCGTACGTATTTTCAAATGACGAACAAATTTTTAAAAAATAGATGTTGTTGACGATTTTACATCAAATGAGTTGAATAATATGATTTTTTCTTCAAAAACGTAACTCTCTAAATGTTCAGAGAACAAGAACTTTCTGTCAAAAAAAAACACAAAAATCAAAATAAATGTAATAATATTTTGATTTTGGATAACCCATGATGTTAATACANTCTAAATGTTCAGAGAACAAGAACTTTCTGTCAAAAAAAAACACAAAAATCAAAATAAATGTAATAATATTTTGATTTTGGATAACCCATGATGTCAATACAAAAAAAAAAAAAAGATCACTTTATTAAACACAGGTCAACGAGTAATAATCAACGCATGTTTTAGGTTTACAAATGCCGAAATTCAAAAATTTCTTCAAATCGCAAACAAAATTTTCATTATTCTTGAGTTTGTGCTAATCAAATCCCAAATCCTCTTTCGATCGATATACATTTCATAGTTGAAACCCTTTCCTTGTTTATGGAAGACAGAAAGTTGGAAAATTTCTCCAAAGAAGATAAACCGATTTTTTTGTGAGGAAGAAAGAGTATACATAACGATTATCGAAAATGAAGAAATTTTGAAATAAATATACCCAAATTTCAGCGATTAAGATAAATACATTGTTACAGTTTTTAGGAAATTTTTTTTAACAAAATGAGCATTTATATATTTAAATCTCATTAGTGTACTTTTTTTCAAAATATTTTTTTCTATATATTTTTTATAATTATGTCTAATTTAGTATATTAGCTCCCAAAGAATCCTAAAATTTATTTTAGAATTTTTACTAGATTGGGATTTGCCCCACCATTCGTGGGCCTCAAAAGGGCCAATCCGTCGAGTCATGGTGGATCCATTAACTTAATGGGTCTCCCATGGACCTCTACCCCATGATCAAGTGAATTATTGGGCTTTAGAGCCAGTCCATGGGACACGAATTTTTTGTCTATCCTTTATATTGATACGGGGGTTAATTGCATTAGAGGTTTCAAAACTATGAGATTTATCTTATTTTGATCTCTAATATTTTAATTACATCATTTTGATTTCTAAATTATTGAATATGTTTCTATATGGTCTTTTAAACAGACAATATTCAGATTGCTAACGATTTTTTTATCATAAACTTGCCACGTAATATCTAAATATGGACAAAAAATAATTTTCATCACTCTTAAACAAAATTTTGGCAACTCTTGAAAAAAAAATGTGTAATATGAGTAGCTTTTGACCAAAATTTAGATAACTCATATTCAAAACTGTGTAATTTAGGTAGGTATTTAACCAAAATTTGAGTATAAATTTGGTCAAGAGTTATTCAAATTATTTTTCTGTCCATATTTAAGTATTTTGTAATAAATTTAATATAAAAAATTGTTAGCAATCTAAATATTATCTGCTTGATGGACCATATAAAAACACTAGTCATTTCCTGTGCTTGAAGATATTATACAACAAATAAAAAAATCTTAAATAATTGTCTCAATTCAAAAAGAATACCTAAAAAAATTCATATCAATTCTTCTTTTAAAATGGATTGAAATATATCATCGACATATCCTCCATATTAATAGAACTATCATAAAAATATATAAAAACTCTCCAAAATAACACCATATATACAAATGTCTAAAAAAAAAAACAAATTAATATTAACATAAGCTATTGAAATTTATAATTTTTAAATAATAAATAAAATATTATNATTAATAGAACTGTCATAAAAATATATAAAAACTCTCCAAAATAACACCATATATACAAATGTCTAAAAAAAAACAAATTAATATTAACATAAGCTATTGAAATTTATAATTTTTAAACAATAAATAAAATATTGTTTATTTATAATATTCACAAATTTATCACTTCTACTTGGACACCAAATTTATCACTTCTACTTGGACACAAATTTATCACACAACATAGTTATAAACTTGGACACCATATTTTCAATCCACCCTATCTCTGATTCCATGCAATAAATATCTAAAGTAAAAAAAAAATAATACTAACATAATACAATTAAATTAACAATATTTAAGTAATAAATAAAATTAATCAAATCTTACTCATTTATAAAACTCATGAATTTATCACTATTATCACCGTTCAACCCCCAATGACACAATATAATTATAAATTTAATCAGCAAATGTCCAATCCTCTATGTATAANATTTTCTTTTCAAATTATATTTATGCATTAAACATCTGCCAGTTTTAGGATATTTCATTTTGTTTGAATTTCAAAATTTGAAAACTTGTCTTTATGGAGTTAATTATAAAAAAGTACCCAGAAAAAAATGTAGAGGAAAAAAATCTTCAATTTTAGTTCTTATTTGTGTTCAAGTACATAATTTGAAATTTTCGAATTTTTCTTTAACATTTGTGCTCCCTTAATTCATGCGATTTATTTTTGAAAACTAATTTTTTTTTTCAGATTATTTGTATACATTAAAAATCTCACAATTTAATGAAAAATATGATCATTCCATTTTTTTTAGGATAAATGTATGCATTTGAAAATTTTCTAATTTAATGGAAGATTTGATCCTTTCATTTTTTAAAGTATAAATGTATGCATTAAATTTTTTTTAATTTAATGGAAGATTTGATTCTTTAATTCTTCCATTTATTGTGAGGATAAATTAGTTGGTTTGAATTTAAATTTTGCAATAGCATCTTTTATTATTTTAATGGTGAATATTTTGTTTTTTAATATGTGAACACCATAACAGTGTAACAAGACATTTACACAAAATATTCTACTATTATATTTTGTCAAACATATATTTGCATATAATTTCATTCAAACAGTTCATCTCTATTTTGAATTTGTTAAACCATCCACAAAATTATTGAACACTATCGTTGTTACAATGTATTGTTACGTTGTTTTTGTTGCAGTGTATTGTTACACTATGAGGGAAATACAGTCAGCAGTTAGGAGATATACACAGTTTATTTACACATAATGAATTAATATGCCAGAAAACATCATATTTCACATAGCTTAACGATCAACTTTTAACAACTGGTTCTAGTCTTCAAATGCCAAAATTCGTACATATTTTCAAATGACGAACAAATTTTTAAAAAATAGATGTTGTTGACGATTTTACATCAAATGAGCTGAATAATATGATTTTTCCTTAAAAAATGTAACTCTCTAAATGTTCAGAGAACAAGAACTTTCTGTCAAAAAAAAACACAAAAATCAAAATNTTTATTTATAATATTCACAAATTTATCACTTCTACTTGGACACCAAATTTATCACTTCTACTTGGACACAAATTTATCACACAACATAGTTATAAACTTGGACACCATATTTTCAATCCACCCTATCTCTGATTCCATGTAATAAATATCTAAAGTAAAAAAAAAATAATACTAACATAATACAATTAAATTCANTCACAAATTTATCACTTCTACTTGGACACCAAATTTATCACTTCTACTTGGACACAAATTTATCACACAACATAGTTATAAACTTGGACACCATATTTTCAATCCACCCTATCTCTGATTCCATGCAATAAATATCTAAAGTAAAAAAAAAATAATACTAACATAATACAATTAAATTCACAATATTTAAGTAATAAATAAAATTAATCAAATCTTACTCATTTATAAAACTCATGAATTTATCACTATTATCACCGTTCAACCCCCAATGACACAATATAATTATAAATTTAATCAGCAAATGTCCAATCCTCTATGTATAAATATATACAAAATACAACTACACACATTTCTTTTTTGGTTATTAAGAAACCCTTCTAACCAATAACTGCTTCTNAAACTCATGAATTTATCACTATTATCACCGTTCAACCCCCAATGACACAATATAATTATAAATTTAATCAGCAAATGTCCAATCCTCTATGTATAAATATATACAAAAATACAACTATACACATTTCTTTTTTGGTTATTAAGAAACCCTCCTAACCAATAACTGTTTTTATTATAAATAGAATAATTCAAGTTTTTAAGATAAAATAATAATAAATTAATGTTTCATTAAAAAATAGGGGTAAAAATCACAAACATCCCCTAAGTTTTGATAATATTAAACGGACACCTCCTGATATTTTATAAATAACACAGAGACCCCTGAAGTTTGAAATTCATTGCACGGAGACTTTCTATGTCTCCCTTTCGTCAATGTTACTAACAAAAATTGATAATGTCATTACAAAATTTTTATTATTTTTACAATTGCTCTTCTCCAAATTCAAAAAATTAATAAAATCAAATAAAATTTGATTTAGTACCAAAAACATTGATTAAATGAATTTCAATATTAATTTGATAACAATAAAAATTAATTTGATATTAATTCGAGAAAGTTGAATATAAATTAGACAAAATTAAATGTCAATTTTTGATAAAATTTGTCATGCCCTATCCTGGTCTCCCAAGAATGAGACGCGACTAGGTTTTCATACACCTGTGAACAATTATTATAAGCTGGACTAATCAAACATGATATAATCTCATAGGTGCAACAACAACACTCATCACCTCAGTTATTAAGCATGATGATAAACCTGTCTGATAACCTATACTATATATAACATCTGTACCAATCATTTATTTTTCAGGTTATAGACATATACAAAATCCTACACTCNTCTCATAGGTGCAACAACAACACTCATCACCTCAGTTATTAAGCATGATGATAAACATGTCTGATAACCTATACAATATATAACATCTGTACCAATCATTTATTTTTCAGGTTATAGACATATACAAAATCCTACACCCATGTAGCATATATCACAAAGTATGCTTGCTGAGTCTATTTATAAATATATACCATTAACCTGCCATAAATATCTCTCATAAATATAATACACAGCCCAACGACTAGTCATACTGNTCACAAAGTATGCTTGCTGAGTCTATTTATAAATATATACCATTAACCTGCCATAAATATCTCTCATAAATATAATACACAGTCCAACGACTAGTCATACTGACACTCAACCTGAGTGGTATCACACTAACGTTTCACAAGATTNTATATACCATTAACCTGCCATAAATATCTCTCATAAATATAATACACAGCCCAACGACTAGTCATACTGACACTCAACCTGAGTGGTATCACACTAACGTTGCACAAGACTCAATCAATTGGACAGTGGACCGGTTTGCATCCTTCTCTATAGTACCTGAAAGAAGAAAATGTAGGGGTGTGAGCTAAACCACGCACTCAGTGAGTATACATGCAGTATATGAAATGAAAATGATAGTAATACAGTGAAGTAGATAGATATTACGTAGATATACGTATCAAACAACAACATCAATATAATTCAAAGAATTCACAAGCTACATCACATCCACAGTACCCCTCATTGGGTAATTGNGAAATGAAAATGATAGTAATACAGTGAAGTAGATAGATATTACGTAGATATACGTATCAAACAACAACATCAATCTAATTCAAAGAATTCACAAGCTACATCACATCCACAGTACCCCTCATTGGGTAATTGATCCCACATGGATCCGTATCTCCCGAACCTCCCGGGATCACCACAGTGCTAGCACATCACTGCACGCCCAGTGACCGGCATCGACCTCTCTGTCTCAAACAGTGCGCCNCCCGGGATCACCACAGTGCTAGCACATCACTGCACGCCCAGTGACCAGGCATCGACCTCTTTGTCTCAAACAGTGCGCCACATTCCACAATACACAATAAACAGTACAAAAACATCATCCAATCACATAAACACGTAACACATAATCCTAAAAAATTACTATTAAATTCTATCATTTACTATCATCTGATAATAGCATTTTCAAAACATATAAAGATATACATCCATCTTAGATGTACAAATCTACGGCTCTCCGATCCTATCAGTGGATCCTTTCGGTGTCACCGTACCTGTTTCAATACCAACTGTCTCACTCGTTGCACCTAACACATTGGTAATTAAAATATCAAAATGATTATCAAATTTAATAATTAATCATGCACTAATGTATGCAAATGATACACCCCAAAGTGCTCCGGTAACTCCGGTTACCGTCCTATCCACTCACACACTAGCACTTTTGTTCTAGGGATCACATTTTCTCCCCAAATTCTCAAAATCACTCACATTAATCACAATTAGGATTACGTAGGTCAAACATATTGATCGGGGGTCCAATTTCTACACATTTCGACCCCGAATTTCAAAAATTATACTTCTAGCATTTCATATGTTTCGCACTGAATATTACGCTCATTTGCATTCAAAAGTCACATTATCATATCAAACAATATTTAAAAATGCTACATGCAAAATTTTAGGTCATTTGAATTAAAATTCGCACANCCCGAATTTCAAAAATTATACTTCTAGCATTTCATATGTTTCGCACTGAATATTACGCTCATTTGCATTCAAAAGTCACATTATCATATCAAACATTATTTAAAAATGTTACATGCAAAATTTTAGGTCATTTGAATTAAAATTCGCATATATGATAATAACATTTAAAAATCAGGGTTTCGACGTTACCGACACCCTTTTCCAATTTCTATTGTACTTTTCTTTTAAAACAATTATACCTAAACTCATACATTCACTAAATTATGAAAATCAGCCCCCCTAATTGCATTTTTAAATCACTCATTTTACTCACATAATGTCGGTTCCAACCTAGCCCTCAAAAACATACCGAACATCTTAAATAACTATTTTTCACATTTTTCTCATCTTTATTTTAATATCCATTTAGAACCTATTTATTTTTAATATCCCGTTAATTTTNACAATTATACCTAAACTCATACATTCACTAAATTATGAAAATCAGCCCCCCTAATTTCATTTTTAAATCACTCATTTTACTCCCATAATGTCGGTTCCAACCTAGCCCTAAAAAATANTAAACTCATACATTCACTAAATTATGAAAATCAGCCCCCCTAATTGCATTTTTAAATCACTCATTTTACTCACATAATGTCGGTTCCAACCTAGCCCTCAAAAACATACCGAACATCTTAAATAACTATTTTTCACATTTTTCTCATCTTTATTTTAATACCCATTTGGAACCTATTTTTTTTAATATCCCGTTAATTATGCTAAATATATTTAATTACACCCATATAAAATCTGTTTTGAGATTAACTAAATCAACCCATGAAATTTGAATTAAAACAGCCCATTAAAATAAAATAAGACANGTTAATTATGATAAATATATTTAATTACACTCATACAAAATCTGTTTTGACATTAACTAAATCAGCCCATGAAATTTGAATTAAAACAGCCCAATNCACATTTTTCTCATCTTTATTTTAATATCCATTTAGAACCTATTTATTTTTAATATCCCATTAATTTTGCTAAATATATTTAATTACACACATACAAAATCTGTTTTGACATTAACTAAATCAGCCCATGAAATTTGAATTAAAACAGTCCATTGAAATAAAATAAGACAACTCATGTATTTAAATTAAAACAACCTACTAATTAAAACGTGTTAAAACAGCTCACACATATATAAATACGTATATACAAAAATTAAATACAACTCAAAACTTAAATTCTTATACGTTTCTTGCTCACGGTTCAAATGGACCCACGCACATATATATATATTTTTTTCCCTCACGTCTTCTCTCTCTCCCTTTTTTTTTTCTTTTTCTCTCTTGTTCTCCTCTCTCTCTCTCTCTCTCTCTCTCTCTCTCTCTCTCTCTCTCTCTCTCTCTCTCTCTC
>CAUOFW020001225.1:638968-654400 GCA_963454935.2 Ilex paraguariensis
ATATATATATATATATATATATATATATATATATACGTGCTAGTCATAACTCGAGCTTGAAGGCACAATAAAATATAAAATTTGAGCGTCAAAAAAATCGATCCCACTATATTAAATTTTTTCAACATGTGTATATTATTGTATATAATTAATGTTTGAAATAAAAATTATATTAACTATAAATTAATTAAATATTAAATAATTAAACATATAATAGAAATAAGTGATGTGGTATTTTTATGAAGGAAATATATAAATAATTAAATATGTGATAGAAATCAGTGATGTGACTTGACGTTTGAGTTTGATAGAAGGATGATGGGTGAGGTAAGCGATTAGTGATAATTTTGAGAGGAAAAATATGATTAGGATAAAATTCAAAAAATTNTTTTCTCATCTTTATTTTAATATCCATTTAGAACCTATTTATTTTTAATATCCCATTAATTTTGCTAAATATATTTAATTACACACATACAAAATCTGTTTTGACATTAACTAAATCAGCCCATGAAATTTGAATTAAAACAGTCCATTNGGTAATGAGTTAATTACCCTTGCTTCCCCCAAGTTATTAAATGATTTCGAACTCGACCCACTAATATTTTCACACATGAAATTTTTATAAATGGTCTCACTCGTACATCACTAACAGGGTCCACCTACCCAATGTCTGTTCACATACANATGAAATAAAATAAGACAACTCATGTATTTAAATTAAAACAACCTACTAATTAAAACGTGTTAAAACAGCTCACACATATATAAATACATACATACAAAAATTAAATACAACTCAAAACTTAAATTCTTATACGTTTCTTGCTCACGGTTCAAATGGACCCACGCACATATATATATATTTTTTTCCCTCACGTCTTCTCTCTCNCATAATTATAATTTAGCCCACAAAATTATATTAATATATGTGCAATGCGTGATTGGATCTCACAAAATTATATATTAATTTACAATTTAAGATTCATTTCGTGTTGAGTATTATTTGGTGTTTATAATCAATGTATTTTTTTATTTACATTATGTGATATTTACAAATTAAGAAATAAGTGGTAAAATACATGCGGTCANTCTCCCTTTTTTTTTTCTTTTTCTCTCTTGTTCTCCTCTCTCTCTCTCTCTCTCTCGGCTTCAGCCCAAAACCAGAACTCTCTTGTTTTTTGTTTTTTTTTATCTTAAACACACACACACACACACACACACACTTGACACCTTAAAACACACACCCGTACACACATCACACTCACACACACACGGTGCACATATATATTGATGAGACTCTTCTGAAAAGCCCTATGATGAAGACACGTGTCCTCGGATAGCTGGAACAGTGTTGCTCGGATTTAAGCACCATCGGCACGAGTGTCCTCTCCCCCGAGGTACCTCTCGTATAGGATCATGCATTCGGTGTATTGTACAACAACACGTGTCCTCGGTCACCTTCGTTTACCTTGGAAACATACCACCCTCGGTCCCCGAGGTGAGCCTTTCCTCGGCGCCGAGAGTCAGTNTTATATAGATATTCAATATTTTCGGAACTAAAATAATACAATTGAAACATTGAAAACCAAAATAAGACAAACTTCATACTTTAGCGACCTCCAATGCAATTAACCCCTTATATAGAGAGAAATAATTGGTCATGGAAACTAAAGGAGAAGGGGAGTGATGAAACTACCATTATAAGGAGAAAATATTTGATGTAACGGTTANCTTTCCTCGGTGCCGAGGGTCACTCCATCCTGGACGCTTCCTCTACTCCCGGATAAAGCTACTGACGTACGGGACATCAGCCTATGCCAGTCTAGACTATTCATCATGACCTCGTCTTACACAAGTAATGTCAGAACATGCTGGAATACAGAAGTCATAGCCAATACGTGATGGACACGTGGCATATGATATCACATCAAAAATAGACAAATCGCACGCCGTTACTGACACATGGCTTGGGAAAGCAAACAATTAATTGCACCCTTCTGTTGACGAGACCGCATTCAATGCGGTAAGGTTCGGATATGAAAGGCAATAAATGCTCCTATTACAGAGCATTTATTGCATCCTTCCCGAAAGGAGCATATTGTACCGTCGGCGTCCCGACGACTCAGCATTGATTGCTCGGGACCCCGAGCAGTCAATTAGAGAAGACATTCCTCATCAAATCAATGCACACGCTACCTGTGCCTAATGATCACCTACTGACCACACTGACAGCAATCATGAGCTTTTAAGGTATAAATACTCCTCCCAAAAGGCAAAGCGGGTATGCAATCGAAAACTCTCTACTACAACACAGATTTTCTCAGTGTTTTCTTCTTCCTCTCTCTCATTCAAAGACTGACTAGACCGTCGGAGGGGATACGCCGGAACACACTCCGGCACCCTTCTAACTTGTTCCTCTCTATTCTAGGAAAACCTTTCATACGTAGAGGATCGATCTTCCTTTCCCAGGATCTTCCTTTGCCGTTCCAGGTTGCCACCGCATCTTGCAGGCTGTTTCAAGCAGCGTGTTTGGTCACTCAACCGGCTCACTCAAAGTTCACCAGGGGAGAGACCTGTTCCCNGAGTTAATTACCCTTGCTTCCCCCAAGTTATTAAATGATTTCGAACTCGACCCACTAATATTTTCACACACGAAATTTTTATAAATGGTCTCACTCGTACATCACTAACAGGGTCCACCTACCCAATGTATGTTCACATAAATCATGGTTATGAAAGATTTAATTTAATTAATCCTTCAATACTTCACATAATTATAATTTAGCCCACAAAATTATATTAATATATGTGCAATGCGTGATTGAATCTCACAAAATTATATATTAATTTACAATTTAAGATTCATTTCGTGTTGAGTATTATTTGGTGTTTATAGTCAATGTATTTTTTTATTTACATTATGTGATATTTACAAATTAAGAAATAAGTGGTAAAATACATGCGGTTAGATATATAAAAAAATTGAATTAGTTTCATAAAATAAATAATTGCATAACATGTACTTTTATCTATTTTATGGAGTAAATAATAACAAAAATAACATAGGGGGAACAAAAAAAAAGATAATAGTATGAGAGATAGGGAGAGAGAGTTATATGAGAAATTAGGGTCTTAGAGTTGTAAAAAAAAATGAACTTTCATTTAGGACCATCAAATCAAAATAAATTGAGTCACTAAAAGTACAAAAAAAATAATCTAGTTACTTTATTATATAGATATTCAATATTTTCGGAACTAAAATAATACAATTGAAACATTGAAAATCAAAATAAGACAAACTTCATACTTTAGCGACCTCCAATGCAATTAACCCCTTATATAGAGAGAAATAATTGGTCATGGAAACTAAAGGAGAAGGGGAGTGATGAAACTACCATTATAAGGAGAAAATATTTGATGTAACGGTAATACCACATTAGTATTATTATAAGATATCACTAAATAATAATATTTAAATAAGTAAAAAAGTGGATCACACATAAACTAATAACTATGTCAATAACTACCCACTTTTATTTCATGTTACCCAATAACTATTAAGTAGGGTTTACCTTACTTATTTGATATTTTATAATTAATTAGTGATATTATATGAAAATGATGATAAGATATTACCATTGCATTGAAAATATTTACTTCATTTTAAGAAAAAAATATTGTGTGTAATTATAATATTACATCATCATTGACACATGATATCACCATCCTATAAAAATTTAACAAATAAATAAGTGAATCTCACATATTCGAATAACGATCATGACATGTTATTTAATAACTACGTAAATAAGATTCATCTAATACATTTATAAGTATAAGTTTATTATTGAATTGTGATGTTATGTCATTGTGACATTATATATGAGTGATGATGTGATGTCACGGTAGANTCTCTCTCTCTCTCTCTCTCTCTCTCTCTCTCTCTCTCTCTCTCTCTCTCTCTCTCGACTTCAGCCCAAAACCAGAACTCTCTTGTTTTTTGTTTTTTTTTTATCTTAAACACACACACACACACTTGACACCTTAAAACACACATCCATACACACAACACACTCACACACACACGGTGCACATATATATATATATATATATATATATATATATATATACGTGCTAGTCATAACTCGAGCTTGAAGGCACAATAAAATATAAAATTTGAGCGTCAAAAAAATCGATCCCACTATATTAAATTTTTTCATCATGTGTATATTATTGTATATAATTAATGTTTGAAATAAAAATTATATTAACTATAAATTAATTAAATATTAAATAATTAAACATATAATAGAAATAAGTGATGTGATATTTTTATGAAGAAAATATATAAATAATTAAATATGTGATAGAAATCAGTGATGTGACTTGACGTTTGAGTTTGATAGAAGGATGATGAGTGAGGTAAGCGATTGGTGATAATTTTGAGAGGAAAAATATGATTAGGATAAAATTCAAAAAAGTGTTTTATTATATAGATATTTTTAACATGTTAACACTTGTAAAGGTAATGAGTTAATTACCCTTGCTTCCCCCAAGTTATTAAATGATTTCGAACTCGACCCACTAATATTTTCACACACGAAATTTTTATAAATGGTCTCACTCGTACATCACTAACAGGGTCCACCTACCCAATGTATGTTCACATAAANGTTAACACTTGTAAAGGTAATGAGTTAATTACCCTTGCTTCCCCCAAGTTATTAAATGATTTCGAACTCGACCCACTAATATTTTCACACATGAAATTTTTATAAATGGTCTCACTCGTACATCACTAACAGGGTCCACCTACCCAATGTCTGTTCACATACATCATGGTTATGAAAGATTTAATTTAATTAATCCTTCAATACTTCACATAATTATAATTTAGCCCACAAAATTATATTAATATATGTGCAATGCGTGATTGAATCTCACAAAATTATATATTAATTTACAATTTAAGATTCATTTCGTGTTGAGTATTATTTGGTGTTTATAGTCAATGTATTTTTTTATTTACATTATGTGATATTTACAAATTAAGAAATAAGTGGTAAAATACATGCGGTTAGATATATAAAAAAATTGAATTAGTTTCATAAAATAAATAATTGCATAACATGTACTTTTATCTATTTTATGGAGTAAATAATAACAAAAATAACATAGGGGGAACAAAAAAAAAGATAATAGTATGAGAGATAGAGAGAGAGAGTTATATGAGAAATTAGGGTCTTAGAGTTGTAAAAAAAAATGAACTTTCATTTAGGACCATCAAATCAAAATAAATTGAGTCACTAAAAGTACAAAAAAAATAATCTAGTTACTTTATTATATAGATATTCAATATTTTCGGAACTAAAATAATACAATTGAAACATTGAAAATCAAAATAAGACAAACTTCATACTTTAGCGACCTCCAATGCAATTAACCCCTTATGTAGAGAGAAATAATTGGTCATGGAAACTAAAGGAGAAGGGGAGTGATGAAACTACCATTTTAAGGAGAAAATATTCGATGTAACAGTAATACCACATTAGTATTATTATAAGATATCACTAAATAATAATATTTAAATAAGTAAAAAAGTGGATCACACATAAACTAATAACTATGTCAATAACTACCCACTTTTATTTCATGTTACCCAATAACTATTAAGTTGGGTTTACCTTACTTATTTGATATTTTATTATTAATTGGTGATATTATATGAAAATGATGATAAGATATTACCGTTGCATTGAAAATATTTACTCCATTTTAAGAAAAAAATATTGTGTGTAATGATGATATTACATCATCATTGACACATGATATCACCATTCTATAAAAATTTAACAAATAAATATGTGAATCTCACATATTTGAATAACGATCATGACATGTTATTTAATAACTACGTAAATGAGATTCATCTTATATATTTATAAGTATAAGTTTATTATTGAATTGTGATGTTATGTAATTGTGATATTATATATGAATGATGATGTGATGTCACGGTAGACCCAATATTGGGGCATAGAAATGCATGGGGAGACAACGAAGGCAAACATAGCAATGATTTAAGAGTAGAATCAATCAGGTCATGTCACCAGACAGACAAACTAGATGCAAGTGGGGACTGACTGAACATATCAGAACAAGCCCAAGCTTCAGCTCCATCTCTCTCTCTCTCTCATTGCACCTGGTTGGTTTACAGAGACAACATATATAGTCAAAGCAAGCATCAATCGAGCACAGCATTCTGCAATGGACAAATGCTTGGTAGTCTCTGCTATGCTTCTCCAGCAAAATGTTCAGTGGCATTGGATGCCCTCTGAATTTCTTCTCTGCTGCTGTAAACTTTGGACTGTCCAAGAGTATGCACCTTGCATCAGTATGTGGGCTAGCCATCAAGTCTCCTGTTGAAACTAGACAGTACTGTTGACACCTATGAAGTGATACATGTTCTTCAGCAAAATACTACCATTTGTGAGAATGTACAACAAAATTAACAATGAACACAAACTCATATCAGTTTAGTGAACCAACAAGAGATTTATTATGCATAAATCTGTTTATTTGGGTTAATCTCAAATTACACCCTAAAAAATTATTCAAATTTCAATTTATACCCTCAAAGATCAAAATTTTTAATTTATACCCCGAAAAATTATTCGAATCTCAATTTATACCCTCAAAGATAAAAAATTTGAATTTACACCCTCAAACATATAAATTCATATCAATGCGTATCTCAAGCTAACAGCCGGCAGTTTGTCTTCTAAAACTAATAGATAAATTATATCTAGACTCCTTCATGCTTGTCACTTAATCACTTAAATCTCTCACATTTAAAATATTACACCTACATCCCTTGAGAATCTTGTTTAAGTGATGTATTGTATAAAGAACAATATATAAATACCTGCATTATATTGGTCATTTAAATGATAAACTTGATTTTGAACTTTAGAGTTTAACGGGCCCATAAAATGAAGGATTATATGAAATTATAATTTTTTATTATGATGAAATCATATTTTTTAACTATTATATTAACAGATATCAACGATGAGGAGTTATGTGTTATATATGCACAAATTTTAGGAGTTGTAGGAGACATATTTTAAATATAAAAGGGTTCAAATGATTAAGTGACAAGTATAAGAGAATCTAGGTGTAATTTATCCATTTAATTTTAAACGGCAAATTGACGATTGTTAGTTTCAAGTGCGCATTAATACAAATTTTTATCTTTGAAGGTGTAAATTAAGATTTGAACAATTTTTAAGAATGCNATTTAAATGATAAACTTGATTTTGAACTTTAGAGTTTAACGGGCCCATAAAATGAAGGATTATATGAAATTATAATTTTTTATTATGATGAAATCATATTTTTTAACTATTATATTAACAGATATCAACGATAAGAAGTTATGTGTTATATGTGCACAAATTTTAGGAGTTGTAGGAGACATATTCTAAATATAAAGGGGTTCAAATGATTAAGTGACAAGTATAAGAGAATCTAGGTGTAATTTATCCATTTAATTTTAAATGGCAAATTGACGATTGTTAGTTTCAAGTGCGCATTAATACAAATTTTTATCTTTGAGGGTATAAATTAAGATTTGAACAATCTTTAAGAATACNACGATTGTTAGTTTCAAGTGCGCATTAATACAAATTTTTATCTTTGAAGGTGTAAATTAAGATTTGAACAATTTTTAAGAATACAATTTGCAATTAACCCGCTCATTTTATATTTGAGTTTTCACGTAAAAATCGAGATTAAAACAAATACCGACTTAAGTTTAAGGGGAGATTCTATAATTATGCACACTCATATAGTCATAAACAAGTTACATTAGGTCGTTACCATTTGTCTATTACTACAGAATCATAATTGCAGTACACTATGTGATAATCAAGTCACATTTACGTTGTGCTATAATTGAATCTACATAAGATGATAACTTAATTTAGTTGTAACTTATGGGCTATAAATCATAATTGCAGTACACTAGGGTATGTTTATCCTTATGTGGTGATCTTTATTATGAAATCTTCTGGGTAGATATTTTTCTATCTTTTACCAGGTAACATTTACTGCCAAATCCTACAGAAAGGATTGTTTCTGTTGATTTTTTTTTTTGTGGTTCAATGGTCACTAATATCCCCATAAGCTTACGTACACTTCGGCTAATTTCCTCTTTAGTCCGATCAAAGATAGACTATCTATGTCNGCCAAATCCTACAGAAAGGATTGTTTCTGTTGATTTTTTTTTTTGTGGTTCAATGGTCACTAACATTCCCGTAAGCTTACGTACACTTCAGCTAATTTTCTCTTTAGTCCGATCAAAGATAGACTATCTATGCCGAGATTAGGGTATTCAAGAGGATAAATCCCCTCATAGTCTATTTTAAAGTGTTGCTAAAATTCAAATTTAAGACGTCTAAATTTAAAGTTTGAGTTAGTCTTGTTTCTGTTGATTTCAATCAGCCTTTTATTTAAGCANAAGAGGATAAATCCCCTCATAGTCTATTTTAAAGTGTTGCTAAAATTCAAATTTAAAACGTCTAAATTTAAAGTTTATCCTTATTACCACTTAAGTTAGTCTTGTTTTTGTTTATGTTGATTTCAATCAGCCTTTTATTTAAGGAAGAAGTTTGTAGGTTTTTGGTAAATTTATGGATAAACTACATTTCATCCCATTACCTATGATTTGTGTTTCACATTATCCCCTCAACTATCACGTTTATTTTATTATATCTCTTTATATGAGTATTAATTTTAAATTTCTCCCTCAAGTATGACATCGCACATCCAATTGAGGGTATTGGTTTCCCATCACTTGAACTATACCCATTAAAATGGGTACTTCATACATTTGGACAGTTTCTAACATAAACATGTCGGATGTTTAGTTTTGTACAATATGAAACGAATTCAAGTAGTTGAGGGGTATGTTAGATACTGAATAGTTAAGGCATAAAAATGAGACGAGAGTCATAGGTTATTGGGTGAAAGTGTAATTTACCCTATATTTATTGTTCCTCAAGGCCCAAGACGTAGAGGCCACTAGGCTATAGCTTAGCTATATATATGGCTGCATGGGCTTGATCTATAGTGTAGCCTTCCCTATCTTTCTCCTTTTCCTTTCACTGCATGTAATAATATGGAGACCCCCATACTCATACTGCTGACTACAAGAAAGGAAAACAGTGTCATTTAAATCCCTCTTGGAGTTGGTCTTAAAGTGTCTTGGGAGCAACAATGGAGGTTTTGATGGCTGTTTGTTTGTTGTCTTTGTGGGTGTGCTTTTTCTGCTTTGCTATCTTGAAATGGAATGAGATGAGACACAGTAGGAAAGGAGTGCCTCCAGGGACAATGGGGTGGCCATTTTTTGGTGAGAATGCCGAGTTCCTGAGACAAGGACCAGATTTCATGAAAAACAAGAAGGCAAGGTGAGGCCTATTTATTCTTCATGCGGTGGTATTGTGTATCTTTTACCCTCTGAAGTTGGGTTTCTGTTGCTCTCTCTCTCTCTCACAACCACCCCCAGTCTTTAGCCCAAATAACTCAAGTGGTAATATAGATAACTGAAAAATTAGATATTTTGAATTCGAATTTTAGTAATTTATTGTGACGAGAGCACTAAGAATTTATCACTTATGAATACTTTAATCTCATTATAGATGACCTGCTTTTGATGGGATGAGCCCGAATACCCCGAAGGTTGGTAAAATAAACACCCCAAGTTTTTGAGGACCATGAATTGTTCTATGACTTTTAGTAATGCCGCACATGACTTCATCTTTCTACCATTAAAGATGTGTTTTATTATTTATTTTTTCCATTAGAGATGTGTACCTGCCAGGAACCAGAGCACTTTCAGTCTTATTTCACAATAGAGAACAACAAAAATCTTTTGTTTTTCTTATCAAAGGCCACTTCTTTATCATGATTCATGACTATAGGAATGAAAAGTTTAATGGGAATAATTTTAGTCATTTAATTTTATTTTTTCTGACTTCTTCATCTGCATATACCTCTGAAAAATAAAAAAGAAAGAGATTCATCTGTATGAAAACCCTTTTCAAAAGAAAATTTCATCACAATTATGAATCGAGTAATGTTATTGGAATCTAAAAAATAGATATAATTTGCCGACATAACGGTATGTCGATTTGATAAAGTTTTAATGAAAAAGTCTCAATAACATTTCTCTTATGAAGCTCTTCACCAAAGCTTAAAATTTTGCAACTTTCTCTATGATCATAAATTAAGTGTTTTAATTTTTTTTTTTTCAACAGTCAGGAATATTTTGATCAGTTTACGTGTACTTCGACTAATCTCTTCTCTGGTACATTCAAAAGTTGGCTACCCACGCCAGGACTAGGATATTCATGAAGAATAAATCCCTCATAACCTGATTCCAAAAAATTGTCAAGATTCGAACTCAGAACATCTGATTTATAGTTCATCATTATTATCACTTGAGCTACCCATTGAGATTTATTTTTTTCTTAAAATTGCATGATAATACAATCCTTAATTTCATGTCACCAACACTATCATGTTTGATCTTCTAGCTATTTAACCTTAACTAGAGTTAAATTTGCTAACTTTCCTATGGATTTCCTTCTTTTATGATAGGTATGGACCTGTTTTCAAAACCCATATATTGGGTTGTCCCACCATCATCTCTGTGGATCCTGAGCTAAACAGATACATACTTTTGAATGAAGGAAAGGGTCTTGTTCCTGGCTATCCACAATCCATGCTAGACATATTGGGGAAGTGCAACATATCAGCTGTGTATGGGACTACTCACAAGTATATTAGAGGGTCATTACTATCTCTCATTGCTCCTTCCACCATTAAAGACCAACTTCTCTCTAAGGTGGACAAATATATGAGAATCTGCCTCCATAATTTGGATGGAGAAACCATTGACATCCAAGAGCAAACCAATGATGTAAGTGCATAAATTAATAACTTAGTTTGAGTTAAAAGTAGTTCTAGATGGAGACGATGGATGTTCTTGATCATCTTATCGTCTGCTACCTTAAATTATACGTAATAGTTTAAAATTTGTGTCATTTTTTGGGGTTGTTTATAGAAAACTGTCGTCAAACTCAACTTTAATTGCATAGTTTTACATGTTTTGGTCAGATGGCATTGTTCATATCCTTCAAGCTGATTGTGGACACTGAATCAAGTTCAGTATATGATGCTTTCAAAGCAGAGTTCAGTAAGCTACTAATAGGGTCACTTTCACTTCCAATCAATTTTCCAGGCACAAATTACCATAGGGGATTCCAGGTATAATAATCTTAGCACCACCATGCCCACTTATAATTCTCAAATGGAATTTTTTTGACTAATGTGAAAGCAATGTTCTTTACAGGCCAGAAAGAACATCATAAAGATTATGGAACAGATCATTAAGAAGAGGAGAGCTTCGTCGATGAACCATGATGACATGCTCGATAACCTTGTAAGAAACGTAGACTCGAAATATGAGCTGAGTGATGAGGAAATTATAGATCAGACAATTACAATTCTGTATTCGGGTTATGAAACTGTCTCAACTACTTCAATGATGGCCATCAAGTACCTTCATGATCATCCAAGAGCTCTTCAAGAACTAAGGGTGAGAGCCCGAGACTTATAGCAATGTACAAGATGGATTATTTTTCACTTCACAATATTCTAGTATTCCCAAATCCAAACAGTTAAATTTCGATTTTTAACTCTTTCAGGATGAACATTTTATGATTCAAAATGGGAAAAAACCAGAGGAACCAATTGAGTGGACAGACTACAAGTCTATGACTTTTACACATGCTGTAAGCTAATCACAACTGAAACTTGCTAGAGGAAAGGTCATGGAACTTAGGTTTTGGAAATTTTATGTCCTTTGATGCAGGTGATCTTTGAAACATTGAGGTTAGCTACAATAGTGAACGGAGTACTGAGGAAGACAACCAAAGAGATGAAATTGAAAGGTATGTTTTGTTGTCTCCAATGAGCTGAAGTTTATTCACATTTAATTTTGAAGTTGGAAGCAACATAGAGCTCTAAAATTTGTGTCGTGGCAATGCAGCGGAACAAGGAATACAAATAACATTATGATTTTTTATGTATTGAACTAAAATGAACAATCTTAATCTATAGAGAAAGTAGAAAAAAACTCTGAAATATAATATTATTCAAAGATTAACTCGTAGTACAAATGCGCAATATAAATAGAAACAGTCAAAATCCTAACCGTTCCCAAAACATAAGCAAAACCCCTAAAATTATGAAAAATACCAAAAAATAAAAATCACATATTAACATAAAAACACCTGTCATTTGGAGTCTACAAATTGACGACACTAAATTTAGAATCTCTTATGATTTATTATTCATTTTAAAATCTTTCTTAAAATGGAAAAAATAAGATTTTAAGGGCCTAAATGATGGAATTAGTTTTGATCGTTAGCCCGATCCAAATGAAATACCACTAGTCCTACTGAATTCTAAATCTGACTCATTTTGTCACATTATTACTTTTTGTCCTTTCGTTGTGCTTTAAAGCCACGATGATCAGCCAGTTCCAAGTATTCTACTGACTTTTGTGCTGTTTAGGATTTGTAATCCCAAAAGAGTGGAGAATCTATGTCTACACGAGGGAGATCAACTACGATCCAATTCTCTATCCAGAGCCATTAACATTCAATCCATGGAGATGGCTGGTGATCAGTAAACAATTTTCAGCAATTCTTGTTTGTTGTGTGCCCAAAAAAGTAACAACTTGAGGATATGCTTCTTGATTGGTATATGCAGGATAAGAGCTTGGAATCTCACAGATACTGCTTCTTATTTGGAGGAGGAAGCCGTCTGTGTCCTGGAAAGGAATTGGGCATTGTTACAATTTCTACATTCCTTCACTACTTTGTTACTCGATACAGGTTATTTACAACTTTCATTCACTGTACATCTCTTCAGTGAAAACCTTTAAAATTGAATTCATGTATTTGATACATGCTATAGTTCAATTTTTCCACCAGAGTGCGTGAATTCGATTGTAAGAGTAAGGAATCAGAGCAATGTTTACAGTGCACACCTACCATGTTTCTATTTTAATGTTGTGGTGCATTTTTCTGTTGTAGATGGGAAGAAATTGGGGGAGAAGAGATCCATAAATTTCCAAGAGTGGAAGCACCAAAGGGGCTGCATTTGAAGGTGCTGAAGTACTAAGAGCCATGGATTACCAAAAGTCACACAGCCACTAAACCATCCCTAAGGATTTCAGTGAACTATCTATCAATCAAACCAAAGGAGCCATAAATGAGTCACTTTATGTTATTACTTTCACAATCAATGACTATAAATAACTCAAAACGAGATGTACAACTAAGAATCATTTTCTTATGTATTACCGGAAAGTTAAGTTTTGGTATGATAGCACTATTCAAGCGTATTATTGCACCATCGACGAGTCTATGGGGTTGAGGATGGGCAGAAAAAGGGGGGGATACTTTATTGACCGGTATCAACATCCATACACACTCTGTTGAACCCATTTACATTGATTGAACCATTAGGGAAGTTATTGATTACAACCAAAAAAAGAATTGTACATAGTTTGGAAGGATTGTGTGACTGGTCTAGAGTGTACTTGGTGTAGACTTGTATTCATTTTTAGTTAGAGAGCCTAGCAATTCATTCGCTTATTTGCAGTGGCCCTTTGGGGCCGTGAATAAACCAACAACCGACCTCCATCCCCAGCTACAGCAAAAGCACCTGAGCTTGAATCATCAGTAGCAATACATGACACTCTGATACCTGAATCAGGAAGAAAAAAACATAAGGTAACATGAATTCTAAAACCTCATAAATCGACTAAGGCGCAGAGATTTCAAATTTCATGCAGACCATCCAAAATTTTCCTATTTATGTTCAATAGACAGACGAAAATTTTGGAAAAATAGGGTGGTGACTTAGCAGGATGAGGCGTCTCTCATAGAAACTGATGTTCTTATGCTTTCGAAAAATGTGCGTACAGGAAGGAAAGAAACTGGATACGAATAATAGACCTATTTCCTAGAAAGAAACCTATGGGAGATGGCTTGCCAATGCCACTTCTACTGAAAAATGACGAGGTTAAAAACTATTGGCAAGTAAGAAATTCCATTGAACCTCTAAAGTAAAGAAATTAGTATCTCAAATAGGGCTTCATCTGCAAAGGTGTCAAATGAGAATAAAATTTCCAAAGATTAAGTTATTGGAGAAACTTAAAACCCTATGATGCAGCTAATCCCAAGAGTGGTATTATTGGAAAGAAAACCATTCTGACCCAACCCTCACAAAATCACCTCCTCCCCACCTCACCCCAAAAAATAAACAAATTATAGACAGAGACATTGAGATACATTAGTTGCGATGTCATAGAACAGTATAAGGTGATATACACAAGACATTAGATAAAAGTAAAAGTTGGACATGATGTGATATTCAGGTCATATTGCCACACCGCGGAACAGTATCAACTTGATTTGATGACGTTGACTCAAATTACTTGGGATTGACTTAGAGATGAGAATTGTAGTTTATAAGATATCGTAACCGAAGATGTTGAGTCGGAAACCCCAAGATCAATCACTGTCTCAGTTTTCCACTTGAAAATAAAATGGAAATGGATAAATATGCACAGTTTTGCAAAAAAAAGGGTATGCAGTTTGGTATTTAGTTATGATTTCTTGTTTTTTTTTCTCCTAATTTTTCTTAAGTGATGTTTAGTTTTTTGCACATACTACAAAACTCCATAAAGAGAACATATATTAAAGAAAAGACAAATGCTACGACATGAAGTGTACCTCGGAAATCATGCAAATTGCCAAGCATAGTTCCTGTAGACAATTCCCACATGTACACAAGTCCATCACAGGTACCAATGATTCCATCACCAGCTGATGCTCCAATTGCAGTAGCCCTGCATGGAGAATTCCATGAATTAAATTTCCGTCACATCAAATAGAAGAAAGATCTCTGCACCTCAGAAACATGAAACAAAGAGACAGACATCACCACTTATATCACAAAAAAGGTCTACAAGTATCTATCCAAAAATCTTAAATGGGTTCTCGAACTTGCAAAAACTTGTTCTTGCATTGTATTACGATGGCATCTCCTCCCTACAAACTAAGAAATCCAGCCAACAAAATAGCTTTCAAATTGTAAGTATATGAAGGAACTAAATTCATCAGCATTAGACTCAAGATTTTTTTCTCTCTCACACATGCTTTTAAGTTCGCTTCATTTCACACCCTATAAAAAATTAGCGATGGCCTTTAAAATGATATGTGAGATCCAACAAAGAGATATACCATCCATAGTAAGTTCCACAAATCCCAACCCACCCTCCGCCCCCCC
>CAUOFW020001225.1:655489-732363 GCA_963454935.2 Ilex paraguariensis
CCCAAAAAAAAAAGAAAAAAGAAAAGGAAAGGAGTAATATAGGGAAAAAGGGTACGTACAACAAGACATTACAAACCAAAAAGGCAAGGACATCACCAAGTTTCAAATATCATTTTTTTGATGGAACACAAAAAAAAAACATGCAAATTAGCCAAAATTCTTTTCAAACATCATTTTGCAAGTAGATAAAATATAACTGAAATGTAGTTATGATATACAGATGTATCTACCGATATATTCCAAATTGCAGAATTTAGTACATCTTCAGAAAACATTGTGCAAGTTAATGGAAGCTTAATACATGTGTCAAAAATATTTAAGAAAAGAAGTTGAAAGCACCTTGGATCTAAAGCACTCCCCAGGATCACATTGTTTTTCACCAATAGGGCTAGCCTCCACCATCCACCTGGGTTGATTTGACAACCACTTAACTTAGAGCCATGTTGAACATCAGGATCCAAAGCAGTCAATACAAGAAGCCAGATGGCCACATCTTCCCCCTGAATTGGAAGGGAGACATGATACTTGCCTCCCTCGGAGAACCACATCTCTGTTTTCTCCATGATCTCATTGATGTCCTCCTCGCTGACAGGGCCAGGAGGAAGAAGGCCTTTCCTTGGCCATCTAAACAAACTAACGGGAAGAATCTGCCGAAAAGAAGTGCTTGACGCAGAAAACCTTGACACAAGGATGCGTTTGCAGATGTCCCTGAAAGAGATCAAAACTGTTTCGCATCAGATTCTGAGCAAAAATTTCACAATTACTGATTTTTATTTTTTTGATTTAATTATTATTTTAAGAGGAGAGGATAACGTAATTTCTTCAGAATATGCAAGCCTTAATGGCTTGGATCATTGTGCAAATTTTTTCATGTTATCAAAAGAAAAAATTCATAATACCTGACTGGAGACAAAAGAAATAGAAAAAAGAAAATGAAGTCACAAATTGATTTGAGAACTAAACAGGAGTAAATGTATAGCATCATGTAAGCAGGTAGGGTGAACCACAGAAGAGGTCTACTAATTGTTAATATTGTTAGTTTAACAATCCAGCAGGTGGAGAATTCTACCCCTTTTTTTAATTTCTATTTTTCTATTATTTATTCATCTAATTTTTCTATGTTTTTCCTTCCCATGGAAACAAACAATAGGTTAAACAAATGCTTTTAGGGTAAATTAGTTTGGCCAAGTTAACTTCCAAAAAGAACTCTACAGGCCAAGACTCCTCAACTGTGATTCACAATTAGTGAGACAAAGAAATAAAGTATTCTAGAAGATATTTTGCTTGAGAAAAGCTGTTCCTCCTTCACAGTTTAAAGACACGAGCAAGTAGCTTTATACACACTTAAGGTCTAGAATTCCAACAATTCATTTGAATGTCATCTCACTAATTTCAATTCAAATCATTTCCTCTTTGTTTCCAGCAATTCCCAGTAAACAAGTTTCAGTATACATTCCTTCTCTGAATTTGAGCAATTGTTATTCTTTTTTATGTATATGTTTGTTTCAATTACAAACAGGACCAAACTCGATGCTGCCAGAAATTCAAAACCCTTAGCTTTGGTAACTTATTCAACAAACTACCCGTGTATGAGTCGGGTGACTGTACAATGTCCACAAGTTGCCTGCATGTAAAACTTACAATGTTCTTGAATTTATGGTAGTAGTCATTTTTCAGTTCATTCTCAATAGAACATCCAGTAATATAGTGAAACCTATGAAAATAGCTCATTCTACTGACTGGCATTGGCAACAAGGGCAAAAAAGATTTCAACGTCATCGAGGAAAAACCAGGCATGAAAGTTTCTACAATGCTGCGCTAAAACTGAAGGCAAATGTGATCATGGATAAAAAAAAACTTAAGCATTTGGATAAAACTGCAAAAAAATGAGTGTAAATTGCATAGAGGATAAATTATGATATCAGGAAACATAATATGTGCAGATAAAAGGCTGTGACATGTAAGCAGAAATCCTCAAAATGTGGAAGGCAGCATACCATATATTAAATTCCCCAAACCCATTATGACCAACAGCCAGAGCAGCACACTTTGGAATTCTCTTCAACTCCACTATAATCGGAGGCATGCAATCAGAAGTTGGTAAATAGCATTCTTCAGTCACTGCACTGCAGGTGGGAATTAGAAAGCAGATAAAACTTTATCATGACAGGAATGGATAATTGCACTAAGCAACATTAGTATCAACAAAAACAAACCAATTGCTATAATTCATGTGAGAGAACATTGGATCACAAATGAGGTCATTATAGTTTGTAAAACAACCAGGTTAACAACAATGGGAACACGGAAAATATCCTCAAATACTGTATGAGAAACTCCTAACACAGTTACTATGATGAATACAAAAATAATTTTATCAATACTCAACATGCAGATCATCACATGTCGTCACCCAAGCTCCCCTTGAAAGTTATAGGAAATTTGATGTATCAACTATAAAATTTGTAATATAATTAATCTAAACAAGATTATTATGTCACTTAGATTGTATCTGAATGAATACTTGATTCCTTTCTCACTGGTTGAGATTGAGCCATTAGACATAGGTTAAACCATGTAGCAGGGTTCAGTCCTTGAAAGCAGTTCATTTAAACATGTGAAAAGCGAACACCAACAGGACTGTGCAAGGGGCAGCAAATCATGTTTAGTTCAATGAATGTAGCCTCAAAGTGTGCAGTGTCTTCAAAATTTTTTTGTTTTTCATTTCTTCCTTTTTTGGGTTGGGGCAGGGTGATATTGAGAATGACCTGCCTGGAACCATGCATTGAAGTGAATGCAATTTAATAGGGAACCTCCATGGTCAAAGATTTTCAATCATCAATGGTAACAGGCCTACGGAAATACAACCAACTTGCCAATATTAGAAATTTAAAAGAATGCTTCACCAAAGGAAAGCAGAAAATAGAATCTAGAAAGGCATAATCTCAAGAAAATCACCTCCATGTTGAGTTCATGATCCATAGGTGCAGTCTCCCACTCTCTTCAGCAGCAAGAAGACAACTAGGTTCACAAACTAATATACAACGAACAACATCAGCTGTTTTCAATTTGGCAATAACCAAAACATAACCAAGTTTTACTTGGACAATTTTTACTGCATTCTTCTCAAAGCAATCTGATGTACATGCAGAGCATACACAATGAAGTTTCCCTTCCCTGGGAACATGAAAGGGAATTAGTACTTCATTCATCATCTAAATTGCATATAAAAACATTATTATAAACTTAAGCCATATAAAAAGATTCAACCTGCAGGAAGGAGCTTTTATACTGCTCAGTAACACAAGGTACTGTCCATCTGGAGTGAACTGCAAACAAGATTCATCCAATGGAATCTGGCAAAAGGAAGCATGTGTCACATAATATGCAATAATCAAGTATAGATACTAATTCAAAAAATCAATGGATCATTTGACTGACTTCTCTGTCAAAGTCATCTCTTGAAGCCGGTGACATCAATGATGCATGACCAATAAGGGAAGGACATCCTAAACTTTTTCCTTCGGTTGGTGCATTGTAAATAAACAGGGTTCTTTCCTTGTCCACCAAAAGGCCACACAAAACACAAATGTAAATTTCATTCGCTTTTTTGCACAACACCACAAATAAAATTGGCATGGAGTGGACATAGCAACCCAGAAGCTGAACAATTCCCTCTAGGTCAATTTTATTTTCTGTGTTCGGTTGCATATTAAAGTCTGAAGACTCTGGACCATCTTTAAGTTCCTTGTTTCCAGTCATATTGCTAAAGAAACTTCTCCCCTGATTTTGCAACTGGGATATAGGACTACCATAACTAACAACATGTTGATGCTTGAGCGGCCCTTTGCCAACATAGGCTTGAGATTTTTCAATGCATGATATAGATGGATAGGGGGCGCCTGAAGAGACATTGCTGTTTGAAGCCCAAATGAACTCCTGAATATGAGATGTAATAGGAGCCATATTACTAGTTGCACCTTCAGGATTCATGCAACTTTTAGCGGTGTTAGAGCTGTGGAGTTGTTTGTGAACCATGGCATTGCCACCTGATGGGACTTTTTCAATTGGGCAGTGACCAGATAAGCTGACTACACAATTATCTGAAGCAAGGACCGTTCTTGAGTAAACACATGTTTCCCTGGCACAAAGAGTTTCAGGATTTCTGCAAATTATACTTTCTGAAAGAGGAGCATTGGATTTGCTTGATGAAGCAGCAACACTTGGAAGTTTAGTAGAGACTGTATTGCCATTGCTAGTTCCCTCTGCCAAGACAGTAACTTCCTTCTGTGGTATTTGAACAGAACTCTCCATGACCAGTAAGTTAGCGCCATTACCTTCAGCAACTACGGCTGCTAAAACACAAATAATATCTTCCTTAGTTGATAGTAATAGAAAAACAAAAAAAGAAGTAACTTGATAGGAATTAACATTAGTATAATGATTCTGCATAATACAAACCTTTGCATTCCTTAAAAATCAGAATTTGAATAAGTACAAAGAAAAGGGAAGAGATAGAAATCAAGAGTATGAATTTTTGGCTCTTTGAAATGATTCACATGGCAACATTGAACAGGTTTGGTTGTTCATTTATGAGTGATAACACCAGAGTTCTCGTTCAAGCTGATGAACAAAAGGTGAATCCATGACCATAGCTTCACTACAACTAAGCCAGATTTTGACGTCCTTTTGCTCAAAATGGATTTTAAGGCGTACAAGATTCTCACCTAAATTACTCCCGATACCTTTTTTGCCAAGGTATATCTGACCTACTGAATAAGCAGACTGAGATATGAGACTCACCATTTTGAGGTCGTTCATTTGAAGCCATGTGTACCTCATGAGAGGCACTTAATTTGGAATCACATGTCTCAGCATGAGAAACTGATGACTCCTGTGCATCAACGGTGACCGGAACTCTCACATTTTCTGATGAGCATGTGCCTTGAGCAATTGTAGTTCGATCAGCTTCAGAAACATCAGGCAGTGGTAGCTGAATACTCATTGGATAACTGCATTGATCATTCTCCAAACTATCAGGAACAACAGCCGTTATATGTCCACAACTTGTGCTGACTGAAACAAGTTCTGTACTTTGAACCAGCATCTTTTCCTTCTTCCTTTCCTCATTAGAATCCTCAGTAAGTGTTCCAGCTGCAATAAAGGAAATTACAACCTAGTCAGAAGAAAAATGGGTATCTAGCGAACCTAAAGAATGACAGAGCCAAAGATGCACTTTAGCAGACATTACAACAGTATTAATTGAAAAGATGTAATGGCTTAAAGGTTCACATTACCAGGAGATGTAATAAGACAGATGTCAGTTCCATTATTTTCCTCCGGAGATCTCACCCTATGGATAGAACTATCTGAATGGTTGGTGGTAATTTTCTTCTTTCTTGAGAATTTCTTTAGCAGAGGAAGTGCTCGAGGAAGCAGAACTGTCATCATCGACTTGGTAATTTCTTGACCAACTGAATCAAAATCACTCTTTTCAGAACCTGCATTTGAACTAGATGTGCCGATTTCTTCTGGATGTGACTCGGAATCCAGAACCTCAGAAACAACCATATACGAGGCAATTAACTCATCTTTCCCATTGTGAGGACTTGCCTCTGTGATATTCAGTGAAGACTCAATCTCAGAAGCATCATCTGGACACAAATAGGCCACTCACAAAATAAGAGGGGAGTGGAGATACAGATGATGAAATACACCGAAAAGGGAAAATTTGAGAAAGAGAATCCATCTAAGTATAGTTTAGTTAGATTGTGGATAATTAGATTATACCTACTTGGTGATCCAAAGTATCAGGTGCACGAATATCCACATTGTTGATTTTTTGTGAATCAATCGGCACTGTTTTTTCTTCAACTTTCTCTTCTATGAGCTTCAAGGAACTGTAACCCTGCATCTCATTAACTTTGGACCTATCAAGCTGTGAGAGATTAAGAACATTGCCCGATAAACAAACTTTTAAGCTATTTTATACACATTTCAGTCAAATACTTGATGAAGAAAAGAGGAAGAAAAAAAGAAAGAAAAGTAGAGCACTGGCCATCTTAATATCCTGAAAAGATATAGTCTAGGATGGTACTATTTTCACAAGATCCCTAGTCTATAGGAAGGTAGCCCCTATACAAATCGCAACGTACTGTCAACCATAAACTTTAATCAAAAAGGAAAGTAACAGTAGAAGTACGTAAAAATGATTTACAGTGACTCTTACAAGTTTTTCGTCTTTGGACAAGTTTTTAGCTTCTTCTGCAGTTGTAGAACTAATAAGTTTGCTGTCTTCTTGGGGAAGGAGAATTGCCACTTCGGGATCATCACGAGAACCAAATGAATCCAAGTGTGTTCCTTCTTCTGCCACAAATGAACTATTTACTTCATCAACTACAGTTTCCAAGTTTATTGATCCTGGCAAAACTCCTGGACCATCACAATCCCCATGCTCTTTCTTTGTAGTAGAGAAAGTTGAGGAATTCCGATCATTTTGAATCCCTTGTCCAATATTTGTAGCATCAGCCTTATGCATCTGACCTGGAGGTCGAAGTCTTTTAAGGGGTGTCAGGCTACATGATTGCACATTAATGCTTTTTCTACTCCTCTTCCCTGTAAAGTGTGGTTTTTCCAAATATGGGAGCAGATCAGGGTATTGATATGATTCTGTGCATGGAGGACAAGGCTTGGGAGTAGAAGCTCCACTGCAAATGCCAGGAGAAAGTGAACTCTTTTCAGAAGTTCTGCTGACATTAGCCACCAAATCCCGAAGTAACCTCCGCACAAACGGGTTCTTGAATCCGAAAAACTGTCACATGCATAGGGAAGGAAGTAAATTTAGCCTGATATGGTGGGTGAGAGTTGTAAATCCTTTCATATTGTGCTTCTACAAAGATTTTGTGACATTACAAAATAGCAATATTCTCTGTTTAAATGACTCCAGGATCAAACACCATAAATCTTGAAATGAATATAAACTAAAAAGCTTTTAGAGTTAAGAACTAATTACAGCACAACAGGTTGTTAAGTAAACATGGAAACCGCATGAGCTCCCCAAAAAGAAAAGATATCAATTAATATGCTTGAGCCTTAAGCAAATTACATGGAATTGTCGACTTGGCATGAATTGATACGGTCACAGGTTGTCCATAATGTAGTCCAAATGACATTTAACTAAACATGAGAGGAAAGAGCTTTTAAAGGGGGAAAAACAAAGCTTATAAATAACATCAAAATTAGAAAGTTGTAAGGTGAACAGCTTTTCATCAGACATTTGTACATTTTTGGACCAAGTCATACAAGCTCAAGCTCCTAAAATTATTTGCATTGTTTTTTGTCTTGTGACAAATATTTATGGCCAGAGAAACAAGACAAACAGAATAACTGCCTTTTAATGTAGGGAAAAATCATAACTATGCTTTTCATTAAAAGCTTCTGCAAAGTCGTGTTCTCACCATGAAGTCAGGGAGGTACTGAGTACAGACATTTCAGGGCAAAACCACAAGGTACACATCTCCATGAGATTCAAAATGACCATTCTTGTGTGTATTTCTCTACAGTGGGACTTAGATATAGAAGTGATCAAATCAGCAACTTATAAATAACCATGTTAATGAAAGTTTAGAGTTGCATTAGTGGGTAGCAGGATGATCTGGTCCAATTATAAAAAGAAGAATATGTTTCGATATAAAGGTGCTACATGGAAGTTATAAATAACCATGTTAATGAGAGATTAGAATTGCATTGGTGGGTAGCAGGATGATTTGGTCCAATTATAAAAAGAAGAATATGTTTCAATCAAAAGGTGCTACAAGGAAAAGGGAACACTTGAAGAATGTCACTGTGTAATGGGATGTGTGGCCTAGTTTACAGCCAAAGAGTAAAAGCATATTATGTAATTCACAACTGATTGTTGGCAATCTCATCTGGTTTGAATCAAGAAATTGATTTGGGGTTTATTTATGCATGGGTGTCCAATGTTTGGACTAACATTAGGATGGGCATATTAAAGAGCTTCATGACCATGTTGGCCAATTTTATCGGTGGAGGTCAAAGTTCAGCATAAAAGCATTTTGTAGCTCAACTCATAAAATGACAGGTCTTGGAGGAACTTTTCTATCTCAACGTTCAGATGCTCAGATTAATCGTGACCAATGCCATGACGGCCTCTAATATTGTATTCCAAAGTTCAAAGGCATTCCATGATGGCTTCTAATATTCCATCACAAAGTTCATAGCCAATTATAGTAGACACAATAACCAACTACAAACAATAAACAAACAATTATCAGATTTTTCAATGCCAACTACTAAAAATGGGCACCAGAGTACCTCCACACCATCTATCTTGCACGAGAATCTCTTCCCATGCCACAACTTCATGCGAGGACAGCCTTTCTTTTGAAAGCTTTCCCATGCAATATCTGGAGTCTGCCCAGAACACGAGTGCCCATCAGTAGAACTAATCTGCATCAAAATAAGTGATTAGTTTGTAAATATCACTAGAAATACTGCAATAAAAAGCTGTTAAGAGTAGCAGCAGAAAAAAATTGACCCTACCAACGCACCGTAAATAAAGGGCCTTTAAGACCTTCAAGGATTCCCATTTTATATGTTGTCCCACTGTATGTCCGCAAAGCTTGGTATCCAACTGGATAAGGATAGCGATCTTTACCCTGCAAAACAACAAAAATTATGCCTTGTGGAAGTAAAATGAAACATGTATTGTGGGAGAGACAGCAGTCATATGTAAACAGCCATATTCCTCAAGGCAAAGAACAGGACCTCATCAAAAATTTAATTACCACACAAACTCTTCATTTTCATGTTAGCTCACTAAATCAAAAAGCTATTCTAAGTTAGCTTAATATTCACGTTCATTATTGGGAGCATTGCAGCTGAAATACTACTTTTTAATCTGCACGCACCGGCCATTAACTTGGGTCTTGGCACAGTGAAATAACTTTTCAGCATGTCCCTGAAAGGCTGGTTATATCTAACCCGTCCCAAACCTCACAGCAACGAGAGACTCATCCACTATACTGCCCTTTTGTTGCAACTAAAATACTGGCAAAAATCTTCAAGGGAAGCAATCATGATTGAATGACAAAACTGCACCCCAGATTTTTAAAGATACCTTGGATTTTGGACAAAAAATGCTAGTGTTTTTAATTCTAAGAAGAGACAAAACTTTTGTTACAACTTAACCCCACTCCACTTGTGACCTAACTCAAAACAAATTCTTGAACAAAAGCAGCCACTGCTTTGCTAAATAAATCATTCTGATGGTCAGATCGAAACACTAAAACATCTGCAGGATTTCAAAGTTATCTTCAACAAAAGGAAGTAACCAAAACCAAGCTACATTCCCTGCAGGTACAATATCTGAAGAGGGATTGGCAGGATGTTTATTAATAAATACTGAGAAAGAGATGTCATTTTTCCAGAAATTGGAAAGCTATCTACATCAGCAAGCTTTGTTCTTTTTATAACATACCCCAACTTCACCCAAAAAATAAACATCATTCTATGATTTCCTACATCAAAATATTCTTTCTGCTGTCAATATCTTCATCATTGTCCTCTCATGCCCAACTTTCATCCATTGAGACACTCAAGTCACGTAGAAACAAAGCCTCACCAACCTGTCATTTAAATGCTAAAGCTATTACCATGAGTTTTAAATAAAGTCTCTTTTAGCTCAATGTCATGGTAATGGTTTCTCTTGCACCAACAATTTAGGAATGCAAACATCATGATTGTTTAAGGAATCACTAAAATCCAGTATCACTTGTTCTAGTCACTCTCCCACCATGTTAGTTCACTAGTCCTCTACTTTTTTCCCTAATTTTGTAGTGGCGCACCATTTTGTAGTCAATCTTGCCACCACTCTCCAAATGACATCTATCTATCAATATCTATATTACTATAACAATCAAATTAAGGGGAGAAGGCCTTGAGAAGCCTTCCCTCCTCCTTTCCTAATTTTCAAGAATTTAGATTTATTAATTCTATTCATCCAATCAATATACAACATCTGGCTCATGTGAGTTGTAACTACCCTACCACTCTCATGTTAACTAACCACTACTTATTTATTTATTTTTTTAAAACTTAGATTTAATTTCCAATAACTTTTCGTAATTATTTGAATTTCCAAATAGCCTATAATTTCTCAAATAATTATGTGATTACCTGAATGGTGGGTGAAAGAAAGGGCCGGAGAGAGCTTACAAACCAACACTAATATGACATACAACCAACATGTTCCATTAACAGGAAGAGCTCCCAGATTCCAGTGGCTAGCTTATATCATCTCATTGACTGATTCTTGTACTGATATTTGAGCACACCATGATTCATGAGAAATAATTCGTCACCCGACCCCTTAAATTCCCCATTCAGGTAATTTGTTCACCTTTTTTAGTCTAATATTTGGTTATTTCAGGTTCATCAATATGTCCATCAGATACGCCATTATTTTGCCCTAAACTTGATCCCAGCTTCAATTGCAAGACATCTATCTCAAAATTTAATGCTGTAGTTAACTATCCCAAACTTTTTAGCAGAATGTATATACACTCCAAAAACTCAACCTCCTACATTTGCCCCCCACCGTTAAACACAAACAAACTGCTGCATATATGTTCTCAATCAATCAATCAAAAGCTTCAATGACGCCCTCGAATAAAAAAGTTCAAATTTACGATATTAGTGACTTTTTATGGCAAACACATTCTCTTCCGATGAATATCAATGAATATTTTTTAGTATCACTATTATTTCACACGAAAACGCACACACATAGACGTATTCGTATTGATTTTGTTAAAATATAGGTGAGACAGAAATGGAAAACGAACCCTAGACGAGCTCCAGTACTTCTTGTCCCAGGGGCCACTGTATAGCGTTCCTACTGAGATAATCTCCAGACCGTCCGATTTCTCCTCGTCAGCTTTCTCCATTGAACTGAACACTCTTTGTGTGTGTGTGTGTGTGTGTGTGTGTGTGTGTGTGTCTCTGTGAGAGTGAGAGAGAGGCAGAGAGACAGAGAGGCGTTTAAATGGCGGGAAAGAAAATGGTGTTTTTGGTCTTCCCTCCAACGAGCAAAATGTTGTGAGAGAAAATTTAAAAATGGTGAAGGTTCCTCAGATCAGTTGTGGAATGATTCAGTGTTTGGCGATACATATTAAGGCTATTTTTTTTGACTTTACAGCTCAATTTGAACGGTGTGGATATGATAGGTCGGTTAAAAGGCGACGCTGAGGATCTTTTAGATCCAAAATGATTGTGAAACAAAAATGGTTACGCCGTTGCCGGGGATCGAACCCGGGTCACCCGCGTGACAGGCGGGAATACTTACCACTATACTACAACGACTTTGTTGGACATGCATCTTCAACAGTTCTCTAAATCCTATGTAACCCAAAAAAAAAATCCACACCATCTTCCTATTTTATTTAGATTTACTTTCCGACCATACCATGATATTTATTAAATGACAGTGTCACCCCAATTAAAATCGTTTATTACAAAATGATCAAAACATAAACTATTGAATTGATCATGAATCCCAACGAATATTGGAAACCACCGCCAATCCAATAATTATGAGTAATTAAATCTACAAATTTAAATCAATAAATTAGGTCTACGCAGTAATGCTCAAACGTAGCCCTGACTTCCTTTCTTTTATTATCAGCCCTAATATTTTGTTTTTTTTTTCATTTGAATATTTTTGTAGAAGTTGTTCTAATTTTTTGTTGCTTATAAAATAAGTCAATTACTCTTTTAATTTTAGCATAAAAACATCAAAAGGTCCCAAGTTGAAATTGAAACTGAAACTAAAATCCTCTTCGGCCTTCATTTGCTTAATTTCTCTTAATAGTAAATAATCGATAAAAAAATCCCAAGTAAAGCTCACTATTTAAAAGTGGGTAACTCATCATTATGCATTCGCAGTAGGTGAGATTTTATTAAAAAATAATAACACTATTTAAACTTAATTTACTCATATAATTTGATAACTTAATTCATCACAATCATTGAATTAGTTCGTATTACTGAAATGACCAAACCTCGCACGCTATCAGTAGGTATGAAAATTTTGGTCGGTAATGAGGCTGTTATTGGCTACAAAGCGAATGAATACATTTAAGAGACTCATACTACATATAAACTAAGTCCTTTCATGCAACAATTTATTTTTTTTGGGTGGGTTAAGACTTGACAAAGTACAGGTATCACTTGGTAGGACAGGCTTGTCAACGGATCGTGTTTAAATCGGATTATGATTGATCCAAATTTGGATTCAATTTCAAAAGTTTAATTCCAATTCAATCTAATAACTCGATAAACTTTATTTTCATGGTTCATATTTAAATTCGTGANAGGCTTGTCAACGGATCGTGTTTAAATCGGATTATGATTGATCCAAATTTGGATTCGATTTCAAAAGTTTAATTCCAATTCAATCTGATAACTCGATAAACTTTATTTTCATGGTTCATATTTAAATTCGTGAACAATCTGAAAAATCCAATCCGATCCAAAGAACTTAACTAATTAAATTTTAACAAATTATACCTAAATTTTTTTTAAAATAATCACTTAATTCTTTTAATATTTATATAAAAATATATAAATAACTCGGATCGAATATATGTACATTCAAATCCAATACATGAAATATAAAATTTTAGATTCGAATTATCGGTAAAAAATATTAATTCATATTGGTAAAAGATTCTAATCGTATTTGAATTCAAATCTATTGACATGCCTACCTCTGTGAGTGAGAGAGAGAAAGAGAGAGAGAGCATATCAAATAGAAGTACATGCTAAAGGGCACCAAGAGAAAGCAAAGTGAGGAAAGACTAGGATAAGATACTATATTAGTTTCTTAAACAAATGATTGCTTTCAAAGACATGCTTTAGCACGCCACAAACTACCTCAACATGAAGATTAAAGTAGAGCACAGGGTGACGCACCTGCACATACACATGAAAAGAGTCATCTTTGCAGCAAAGTTACAGTCATATAATTAAGGTCACTCCCCATTTTAATACACCAAAGTCAATCAGATGTAAAGCTGACATGAACTTTCGACAAAGGCGAATGTCCACTTTCTTAATTTCTTATTTATCAACTGTAAACTCCCCCTAAACGACCTTGGCAAAGTCTATGATCCTAGAATTAAGAATGGCTCAATACAGCCATATCAGTTAGACCAAAGACGAATATTTACACACGCATGCTGCAGTATGTCTCTCTTTTTTTTTGTTCCCGTGAACAGTCGCATGCTTCAGTATACCATAGAAACAAAAATGACAGCATCAAATTACTGTACCCAAAAATATTTTCTGTTTCCACGATAATCTACCCAAATGATGCTGGAGATGTTTCCGAGGGGTTGAGGATCGACTTTTGATCATGTGATCTCTCTCTCTAGTCTCTCCCCTTTTGAGGAGGAATATATGCTACTGAGCCAACCCCTTGGAGGGTTGCAGCCTCCCAATAACCTGCAGTGAAATGAATGTAGCCCATATAATCATTTCAACCTATTTGTAGAAGTTGACATAAAATCAATAACAACAGAGCCCAGAATATCAGAATATATGTTTCTATCCGTTCAGTTGCATTTATCATATCTCAGAGTTTTTCCTATGTAAATGTTGGTGGAAATCACTGTATAACATACATTAGCATAACAAATAACAATAATTTGAGGTTTCCCCCTCCGACCCAAAAAAAAATATAAAAATCAACTTTCCCTAAACAACGGATTTATAGTTGGTTGTGTTGGTAAAGTTATTCAACTAAACAACACATGTGCACTGTTTCTCTTCCTCACCCTTTAAATTTTAACCATGCCATATGGTTCCTTTCAAAATTTAGTTTCTTGTTCTTCTAATGCTTCATTTTCACATCCACTTCCATTGACTCTTGCTTCAGCCATTGACTCTGTAATTTATGATTAATTTAGTTGGAAAGACATTTCTACTTTTAGAGCATGACAGAAAAGAAAAAGGAAATTACTGAAGAAAAAAAAAAGAAAGGAAAAAGGTAAGAGAATATTCTAGTGAAAATGTTCATTAACCTTTTTTCTTTCATAATCTTTAAGTGATAGAAGAACAGCAAAAGATGTCATTTTCCTGCTTCACTTGCACATAATTCCTGTGTTGCTCCACTCTTTGCAGATGTGTTGACAATTGAAGCAAATCAACAGTGGGCCCAGATTCGGGAGAGAGACAATACTTAGAATCCATAGCATCAGATCGTGGAAAAATTCCACCCTTCTGGACTTCAAAGTTGACAGAAATGCCATTATCAGGGAGCATTGGAGGCCCTACATTGGCAAGTGCAGAGTCCATTCCAGATGAGAAGAACCCATTTGGCACATAATTTTCGAGAACACTTATACATAGAGGATTCGAAGAATTTTGGCCTAAAACTTGGTGAGCATTAAGCTCACCTTGGACAATCAAAGGAACAGCTGTTGGCATATCAGTAGAATGACTAGAAAAACCTCTTGATTCAGCTGACAGAAGAGAGAGAGCACTCCTTGAGGTTGAGAACCCAGATGATTCTTGAATACTTGATGCCATATCAGGACTAGGGTAGTGAGTAATTGAAGAAAAACTTTCTGAAGGATATTGGTTTCCAATGCAATGCAGATCAAGGAAGGATTTTGGGAGTGCCTGTCCATTTGAAATGGGCAATCCGGATGGAGGGTTGTAAATTTTGTCTTCATCTAATTTGATATGCCTGCATTGATTACCTTTTTCACATCTTTCTGGACAAAGGAAACCACCAGGAGGTATGTTCGGGAAGACAGATGATGATCTTTCTGGTAAAGAAGATCCCAGAAACCTGGCACCTGCCACACGTGCAATGTTTTGTTAAAACTATATTCTGTTCTACGCCAAAAGCAAATTGCACAGTGTAAGGAGACATTTCAACAATGAGAACCAGAGGGCTAAGCATGGCGTGTTTGTCTAGTCCGACCCTACACCCTAAGCTCTTAGTTCCATTAGAAGCTATTGAGAATAAGTTGCATTTAAAAATGCACACAACAATACACAAGTGATGGTAAACAACTAAATTTTTTGGGTTCCAAAGTATACAATTCAATTATTCAATACCCATAGATCATGTCATTCTAGCTTAAAATTTCTGAGTTTCAAAGAGTAGATGTTCCTGACCATAAATAACCATTATCTTTTACTTACTTTCACTCGTATAATTACATCAAAGAGATCGAAGGAACTTCCAATTTTGAGGCCTATTGTAGAGCACAAAAGTTGATACCTGGATAGTATTGAAGCAACTTCATTGGTTTCCCAGACGGAATACCTAACTGAGGCTTTCTCCGGCGTTCATTGTGGCCTGCAAGGCGTTTGCGGCAACTGCGCTTACCATCATCAAATTCACCCAGCAAGTGAAACCTGGGTAGTAAAAAGTTAATAAAAGCCATACCATAAAAAAACAGCTAACTACTTGCATTGAGCTTAATAGTCTTACGAACCTGGTAAACATTGTATTAAATGGTGAAAGGATAGCCCACCTTGGGTCAACATTAACAAGGAAAATTACTAGGATCTACATTCACACCGATGTAAGGTGGAAATCAAAAGTATGAATTAATAAGACTTGTTATCATCGTTAAGGATAATTAATGGAGCAAATAAAACCTACTTGAATGCAAGCAATCCCAAAACCTTGGCTGCTGTTATATGAGTCTAAACAAGGCCTGTCAAGATACATCTATTAAGACTGATTGGAATGGCCTATTCTGCTAGACACCAGCTACGTATATTCAAGAGTTCAACTATTGGTGACGGGAGCATTACAATATTAGCTTCATAAAAAATGACTATTTCATTCATTGTACTGTTCAAATATCAGGTTGTCCGGGTTTTCTAAGGGGAAGAGTAGTCTCTTAATAGTTTTCCAATGTTTGTAACCTTGAGTCATCAGCCATCACATCCGCTGGTCCATTTTCATAGCTACCGTGTATTCAAGGGATTTCTCTTCTTTCGGTTCCTAATATGCATTTTTGTACAGGTTTGAAAGAAAAACAGGACTTTCCAAAACTGAGGACAAATGTCAAAAATCATTTCTATCTTTCTAGGATAATTTCTACAACTTAATTTCATAATAGAATGAGAGAACGAAGAATTTGTCATTTAATACATGATACAATTACAAAATATTCTGAACATAAGCTAAGGGAAACAAAGTGAACCAGAGAGCAGTGGTAATACCTGCTACACTGTTGACAAAACCTTTGCTCAATGCCATTAACAATGACTATAGCAGTCTTTGAGTGCACATCACAAACTTTATGCCTTTTATGGTAGTCCTTTGAGGAGGATAGATCCTTGTTACATCCATGAACTTGGCAAACAGGAGTCTGAACACACAATTTTTCTGTGCGCACTCTCTTTCCCAGCAATGAAGATCCTTCAGAAGACACCACCACCCTTTCATTTGAAAATCGAGTGGTCTTGTCTCCCTTCCAACCAGTTAGCTTCCCCAACTTCAAATCCACTGTCGCCCATTTCTGACTGTCAGGTTCAATGACGGGACTGGAAAGCCTCAGATCAGATTCGAGTTCCTCAAAGAAGGAATTCAAAGTCATAATACAAGCAGGAGAGTGTACACTTTTCGTAGGTTCATTACTGATCTCAACACTGCCAGGAACTGATTTTCTCATCATGCCAGGGAAACAAAATTCCGTTAATTCCATTCTCTCAGCTGCTTCTCTATTAGGGACTAAAATATCATCTAATGTAGAAGCAGATTTCATGTCCCACCCCATTAATACCTACTCGTAGTTACTTTCCGAAAAAACAGAAATAAAACTTTCGTAATTCTTGTAGGGGAATCAACCACCAAATCTATCTTTCCTTTGAAACACTTACAANAAAAAAACAGAAATAAAACTTGGTAATTCTTGTAGGGGAATCAACCACCAAATCTATCTTTCCTTTGAAACACTTACAAGATTCCAACGTCGGAGCGAAACTAAAGTTGAAGAGATTATGTTACAGTGCAAAACACTGCCACATTCAGAACGTTAAATTTATGCCTACCATGCACTTCATTGCAGAATCTAGCTCCAGCTTTAGTTTCTGCAAACCCCCCACATAATTGGGAGACAAAGAACTGTAAATTGTTAACAGTCTCAATTTACTGGATAATCAACATAAAAACATCAGTACACAGAACCATTAAATGCCTTTTGCCTCGGCTATAACTATTATATTTTTCAGTTCCAACAGAAAAAAAAAGAAAAAGAGTAATACCCCTCCTGCATACCCTTCGTAGCCAAGTATCAAGAAGATTCAATTACACAACCTCCTATCAAGAAAGAAGATATTCAAACGTTCATCTATAAATATACAATGACCACACGACTCGTGTCCGGTTCTGTAGTAGAGATAGAAATGAAAAACTACCATCAACTATAACCCAAAAGAACAAGATTTTTGGGAATCATTGCTAGAAAGAAAGATTGAATTAAAAGTGAAAACCATGGACATCCTTAAAGCTGAGCTTTAGTTCAACCCAGAAGCTAACTCCAGCTGTAATTCACCAAATTGGACATAACATTAAACATAAAGTAAATCGCAACCAATACACTAAAATTAACAAAATTTCATTCGACTCAGCACTAGCATATCAGAAGAAACAACAGAAAAGGGGAAAAAAGTGCATAAACCCTCAAGTTCTAGCCCCTGAAAATAGCAAAGATATCATTGAAACCACTCATACATATGAAGATATAGAAAACATATATACCACAGATAATCACAGGAATGTTAAAAGCTGAACCTTCATAAAACCTATATAAGAGAATCACATATTTCACTCAAGAAACAAATTAATTGCCAAGAAACCTCGAACTTACTGTAAGAGTTGAGAGAAATAGCAAATACAAGAAGACCCATTTGAGAAATTGATTGAAAACCCAGTCATATTAACATATGATGAAAGATGTTTAGCTTCAAAGACAAGAGTAAGATGGTTTCTGCTCACTATAAAAGAATGATGAGAGAGAGAAAAAGAAAGCGTGCGTTGTGTGATATTGCTTTTCAGTATAGTGGTGAGGTCGAAGGGGATACTCTGAGAGTCAACAAGATTTCCACTTCTGCTTTTGGTAAAAAAAGGCATGTCAAGTTGTTATTAATTTTTTATGGATCGGTTCTGCTGGACGAGGTCTCCTGCGGTCACTATTATTCTAGCATTCTCTTTTTTAGCATTTTTATTACTATTTTTCAGCTGGATTATTTGAAAAAAGTAATATTTTATTTTGTATTTAAAGTTCTTTTATTATGTAAAGAAAAAGGTTTATATCCTCTCCTCTCTTTATAATTTTGTTATTAATAAAATTTGTCCTAAATAGGTTTAACTTAACAAAAAAAAACAAAAAGTTGTTTCGGTTAGAGAGAGAGAGAGACGGACAGAGACAGAGTTAATGCAGTAATGCATGACGAAATCTACGAGAGCAAATTACACTTAGAATCTTTAAAGTACACCTCTAATTTCTCATCAGCCCCTAGATTATTCATTTTTTGCACATTTAATCTTAAACTATTAGTTCGAGTTTCATATTATTTTATCCTCGAGTTATATCCAATTTTTACATAAAAATAAGAGAAAATTAATATTTTTTTCCTTGATTTTCCAATAAAAACTTAACAGAAGTCAACAACTGGAGCAATGAAAAACTTAACCTGAATGTTTAAGATACAATGGGCTCATTTGGAATTAACTTTTTTTGTGTGAAATAGAAGTTTGAAAAGAAAAAAGAAAAAGTCAAGTTAAAAAAGTTCTTGGAATTGATTAGAGTATTTTTAAAAGAAATCAATTTTTCCTTGGAAGCCCCTGGATAGGTCCAATTTTTTAACTTTTCCATGGTTTTAATAAAAGTTGTTTTACCCAAAAAAATTATGAAAAAAGTCACCCAATAAACCTGGATCCAAATGGACCAGGCTTTTTTTTTTTTTTTTATCTGAAATAAAAAAAAATATATGAGATTTTGAAGCCAGCTTCAGATAGGTAAAATGTAGAGAAAATGAATAGTTTAGGGGCAATATAAAATGATAGGCATAATTTAAGGGCTTGGAATGTAATTTTCACAATCTAATAAACAATTACTTAATGCAGGTAATTAGGTGCATCTAATCAGTCTTAATCTGTTTTGAGTTTGATGTATCTGTTCTGCCTGCTGCTTTTGTCAACCACCCCATCATATGCTTTACTTTTTTTAATTTAATTATTAATCTAATCACATCAATTCGTTATATTAAAAAGATTTATTCAAGTAACTTTTACATCATTTATTTATTATAATCATAATTTATTTTAGGGAGAATTACACCTAGATTTTTTGAGATTTGTCACTTAATCAGTCAAATCTCCTAATATTTAAAATATTACACACAGACCCCCTGAAATTTGTACGCGCATAACACTTAAACTCCTGATATAAATATATCAGTTAATAAATTACACTTAAAACCCTCTGAAGTTTGTAAGTATATAATACTTAGATCCCTTAAGTTTAAAATATTATACTTAGACAAAAAATATTTTAATTAAAGATAAAATATCAAATATTTTTAATTGATAGTATAATTGTATACTAATTATGATTTTTTTTTTAAAAATTAAATTTTTATTTTTAATTTTATTTTAATATATGATACAATAGAACATGAATTTTGATTATAAAATTAAAAATATTTGATATTTTATTTTTAATTTAAGTATTTTTGATTTAAGTATAATATTTTAAATTTAAGTGGTCTAAGTATTATATACCTATAAACTTCATAGGGGTCTAAGTATAATTTATTAACAAATAAATTTACAGCAAGGGCCTAAATGTTAGGGGCGTATAAACTTCAGAGGGTTTATATATAATATTTCAGATGTCAAAGGATCTAAGTAATTAAGTGATAAACTTCAAAAAATTTGAGTGTAATTTTACCTTTATTTTACCATAATCATTTGTGGAAAGATATCAACACCAAGCGAATGAGACAAGAAGTTTAAGAACAAGTAAAATTTGTACATTAGTCGATGTTGGACTACCAAAAATGACATCAGATCATACGTCATTTGATTTTGGGTGACAATTTTGTTCTAATAGGCCTTGATTACGTTACCAAATAAAAAAATTCGGTATCATATCTTTACAATTTATTATTTTTTAGGGTATTTTTATGGATATTTTTATAACAAAATAATTTATTATTTTTGTGGGTAATTTACTATTTTTGTGGTTATTTTTATAGGTGTGATTTATCACTGTTTTGGTTACTATTTTTTCATTTTTTTTGTATACTATAACAATGGTAAAAATACTCATTACAATAAAAAAAAATATCTATAAAAGTGATAAATATCGATACAGTAACAAAATTTATATTTTTGAGTACTATGGAGGGGTAACTCAAGGCATATGAGGCCCGAAGCGACAAGGTTTAATGAGGTTTTTTTTTTTTAATAATAATTTAATTTTTTTTTTGGAATACATAGTTATTAATTAAATTTTTTTTATTCAAATTTTGCTAACATATTGTTTTTTGATTCATAGTATGACTTTTGATCATAGATATTTATAAGAATATAATTTATTGCTTTATTTATATTTGTATGTTCTTCATCGAATAGGTTGATTATTACCTTTTTGTTGAATTATTTCACTATCTTTTAATTTTTTATGATATTTTATTTGTTTACACTTGTAACTTTCACCTAAATGTTTGTTACAAATAACAACTTTATCAAATAAACTATTTATAAGAATGAATGATTTAGTCGATGTTTTGTATTAACAAGAAAAAAATGAGTTTAAAAAAGTACGTGTTTTGTTTGGTTTTATTTTTAGACTAGAGAAAGGTTTATTATTCTACTTTTTTTAATATGAGAAAGAGATTTATGATATCCCTAGTGATTGTGTGCGGTGTGCTGGAGTTTTAAGCTCAAATTTATTTATTTACTAGCCATAATCTCTGCTTAAAGGCACGATAAAATATAAAATTCGAGCATCCAAAAAATCGATCAAATTATATTAAATTTTTTCAAAATATATTAACTATAAATTAATTAAATATTAAATAATTAAATATATGATAGAAATGAGTTGTGTGATATTTTTAGAAATGAAATATATAAATGATTAAATATGTGATAGAAATTAGTGATGTGATTTGACGTTTGATTTTGACAAAGAGATGATGAGTGAGGTAAGTGATTGATGATAATTTTGAGGAAAAAAATATGACTGGGATAAAATTCAAATATACTTCTGTTTTTAAAGTTATCTTGTCCTCGTACTTTTTTCTAGTAGTTTTTTTGTTAGATTTATATTTTTATTATATTATTAACTTTTAAATTTGAGGTCTTATACCTATGTGCGGCTTAAAACCCGCGCCTTTTTTTTATTGGGTTATAGGGCCGGCTATGTAGACAACTCCTTTCAAATATCAAACGTATGATAAATTATTTATTATGAATTTAAATGAGACTTATTTATTAATAAAAGAGTTTCTCATGCATAAACGATAAGTGATATGCCATTAAATATAATTAAGTAAAAATATAAAAGAGACGATCTTGATCGATATGTTCTTAATTAGTCATTTACATGATTTATTAATGAAAAAGAGAGCTTGGCCTAGATTTTGGGGGAGGCTACGATACCGAATTCGATATAACTTCCAAAAGAGCATAATCCATTTGAAAATGTTATTATAGGTTATGAAAGATATAACTTATAAATATTAACTTGTAACTTTTAAAATTACAATACCTACAAAAAAACTTGTAACTCGTTGTAATTAATAATTAGGGTTGGTAATTGAGTTAAATTACTTAGGTTTAGTTCGGATATGACTTGACTCGAAACAAGTTGGGTTCGAGCAATTTGTTTATAATACGAGTCTAAAAAGACTCAATTTGAACTCACAAAATTTGGCTCATTTATATATAAATAATTAAATTAGTCGGGTTCGACTTGAGTTCTGCTTATTTTTGGTATGATTCAGACTTAACTCATTTTTTAAACCAATCGAACTTAAACAAATTTTTAGATTCGCTTAGAAAATGAGTTTGAAAAGCTTAGTTCAAGTTTAAAAAGTTTGACTCGATTATCAATTATAATTGTAATAATTTATGATTGATCATTGCAAATTTTTTCAAATATTTGTAATTTTAATTTTAAAAAATAATAATTTTTGATACCATATTAATTTATTTATTTTTGTGGGTACACGACAGTGTTATCCAGGTAGATATATCAGACACCAAACTGATAAGGGTATCTAAAGGCACCACTTACACAGGGGTATTGGAATCTGACACGACCCTCTAGTGCCATCTGGATTTGTTGGGAGCATCCACGTGTCCCAATCACAGTCAAAGGATAGCAAATATGACAGGATAGGGTGAGAAGTCAGTGACCTGCTGCTAGTGCAATTGCTGCACCTACATTTTGTCAAAGTCATGCAGTGATTGTATTATTATTTTTTTTTCTATTTTTTTTAATTTTCATTATTATTATTATTATTTTTATGATTGATAAATACAGTATTGATTGATTCATTGGATAAGAATTTAAATTTTCTTATTCAATACTTGAGTTTGAGCGATTTTTCTAGTTATGATAATTCAATTTGACCAAACTTACTTTTCGACGCTCAACATGCAACAAAATTTTAATTTCAATCTTGACGTATGTGCAGTAGAATCTTTGGCGAATAACTGTGTGGTGTTCAAGAATAATATTTTTTAACGGATATGTAGAATGATCTATTTATATATTCATTTTAAGCACTAGATAAACACAATCAATCATGAATTACATATATTGAATTGATTAAACATTTTTTGTGAGACTTCAATTTAAAATCTAAAAATAATAAATATTACAGTACTATCCCTTTTCTCCCTCTCCATCCAGGATGACGGGTTGAAAGGGGGGATTTGACAACTTACGATGAGTTTGTATAGCTCTTCAATTTTGATTAACTCTCTATAAATAATTTATTCTCTAAACAACAACATGAACACAATGATAACCAATGACAGGAATGACCTCCAATTCTCACAAAATAATATAAATAAAGTAGAGTCCAATCCAAACTTAAGGGGCTAGGTTTGTTGCACCAAGATTGGGTCTGTGTAGAGCCCACATTATAATCAGTAAAGAAGCACATGATGGGCTGTAGGGTTGCCAATTTTGGGCTGATTGCACTAAGTTAAGGTGCTTATGGGCTGGACTAGGTTGTGACTAGTTCAGGATTTCCAACACAGCGTATACTAATATTTAGCCCAACCCGACTTGAATTAAATGTGTCTGCCTTAAATCGAGCCCTTAAGCATAAGAGCATCCCTGTTGTTTGACTAGAAGAGTGCGAGTTCAAACCTCGTCATCCTTCTCCACTATAATATCACATGACCAAAAAAAAAAGTAAATTAATAATATTCTATGTTCTAGAAAGGAATTTGTTAGGACTATATGCCACATGGCATGTTAGCATATTACGCGTGATGATATTATTGAAAAAGATTGAAGTCGCGCTATTTATTTCACTCAAGATTAGATCTCTTTCGTGATGTTGTTATGTTCTCAGTCTATTTGTCTATTCTTCTTGCACGAGGAATGATTCTATCCTCAACCTAAAGAGACAAGCTTGTCTTTTCTATTATGGCTAGCTTGGAGAGAGCAACAGCGATGGTTCTCTCTCTTATCTATCTATAAAGGAGAGGTCCCTGTGAAAGGTCTAGTCAATGGGAAAGAATCTATGTTAAAGTTTTATTACCGAGTGCGAGCTGTTTTTTGTGAAAGGTTCCGTTACGGGAATGAAATAGAGGCGATAAAGGACCACTTTCCTTTTATGCTTCCCTATGTGGAAAATGAATCAAACCAATTCTCCCTTGACTTGCAGGTATTATAAATGGTTATTGTAATGAAGAACTTGTTAATGTTAACTCTTGGGTCCAAGAATTTTTATATAACTTAAGCGATACAACAAAAGCTTTTTCTATTCTTTGTTTTTTATTTTCAAACAAATCAACACTTTATTTCTTGAAAAATGATTTACAACTATGTATTTTTTTTTAAGAAAAGGAAATATTTTATTAATTGAAATTCAAGAATTACAAGAATAAAAAAACTCAGAAACTGTTATAAGAAAAAAAAATAGTAATTGATTTAATCAACAAAAACAGAAAAAAACTGTTACAATGGCAAAACAGTAATTTTTTGTACAACTATATTCAAGTCCCCAAGGTCCAGCTTCTGTCCACTTGCTACAACTCAATACCTGAACCTTTGGATCTTCTCCAAACTTCTTTTAAAATACTACAGATGTTGTAATTGCAGCGCAACAATGCAGCAAAAATAGCACAACAGTACTGTTCAGTACATTCCCAGAAAAGCTCAACACCACAAGAGCTGGCTTTAATCCTTCAAAAAGATTTAAAGTTAATTAACTTCCAACCACATACCAACAACATCCTGTTGCAGAAGCAAAATCTCCTATACAGATTAAATCCATGCCTTAAGTCTACCATCACCAGGTTCCAAGTTCCATCACAAATAGCACAACATCAACTCAGACTAAATGCAGAAACAGACCAGAACTCTGGTTATTGCCCACACCAGCATCATCATCATCCAACCCCATGCCTTTGCTCACAAACAAGCACCCTCTTCAATCTAGCAATAGGCATCATGCCCTGATGCTGCTGCAGAAGTAATCTACCAGCAGGTGGCAGCATTTCACTTTCAGAAAATTCAGAACACCTTCTAGATTGCACTGCATAAGAAGCCAAAAAATTTGCAACTATATTAGCCTCCATATATACATGTCTCAACTGGAAATGCAAACCCCCAAGAATTATCCATATTTGTACATTCTACAGACAACTACCCCAAATAGGTAAGAGAACTTCAGACCAAAATATTAGCCCAAATCTATATACACCAAAAGACTGTTCATGCTAAGCATTTGCAAATAGGGCTTCCACTGTCAAAACCTCTATCCAGCTGCTGAATCCACAGAAAAAACCTGTTGGCCATTTATCACAAACCTCCCCCCACTTGCATTAGGCCTCTGGGTTTGATCTTGTTGCAACAACATTCTTCCAACCAAACGCAGAATACTAGTAGCTGAAAAATCACTAAAGCAACCAGTTTTAACTGCAAAAGAAGCCAAAAAATTAGAAATCTTTTCAATCTCCAAGGCACTTCAGCATGCCCCAACACCATTTGAATTAGAACCTGAGAATCAGACTCAAGCACCATCTACATTGAGCTTTAACATACACACAGGAGCAACTTCAATTCTATATAATAAAGGACAGGTTCCAACCAAAAATCACATTCATACATCATAGTGTCTAACATACAATCCCTAAGTTCAGACATTAATAAGTCATATCACTTAACTAAAATTTCAATAATTAACACAAATACCACAAACAATAATGCACAAATAAAGATCAAATTACATCCACAACAAGCAAGCATGAAAATAGTAAACCATTTTCTTCTCTCTCCATCTTGATTGGGCTTGATTAATCACATGTTATTCATTTGTAATTGTGTTGTACTCATCAACCCATATGAAACAATTATCATGCTCACGCCATCGTGCACAACGATAAAAAAGATCGTCCATTGTTTCGTTTGGTCCTTGCGACCAAAATATTCATGTTCCTAGATCCACACGAGCATGGAGAGCCAATACGTGTCATTTTAACACACCTAATTACATCAACATCAACAAGTAAAAATTAGTCATATAAGTATTAAATTCAATATAACAATGCAAGTGTTAACACATTTTTACTATCATAATAAATAATAACATTAAGACATGTATCAATGGTGAGTTGATGCCCACAATTGATTAGCAATTGTATCTCTAACACAAGCCATTTGACGCAGCTGACTCGGACTTATGTCTAATTCTATTGGGACCTGTGAACTAGATCCAGCAACAGTTCTTTCATTATCAACAAGTTCTCTTCTTTTCCAGTTGTCAAATAACTGATCTTGACGAGAATGCATTATTGTGAAGTTATGCACTGTATAACAAGATGTGGGAATGTATTTTTGTGTGGTTAAGGGATATGGAGGCATTAGCTTCAAAATGAAAAAATGAGTCTTTAGAACTCCAAAAACAACGCCCTATCACATTCCAAAGTGAAGAGTATCGATGATTGAATAATTCTTCTTTACCGATTAGTTGTCAACCCTTACCTCTATAATCACGCAAGTGATATCTCTCACCACAATACGGGAACAGAAAATCAAGCATGTTTGTGTAGTCCAAATCCACAACAAAATATTTATCCTTTGGCGGCATTGAAAACTTGTTGGATGGATTAGCAACACACTCAACAAATATTCTTCAGTCATGAGTAGTACCCTTCTACCCACTCATCACAAATTAAAGCGTATGTCAAAGGAACATGCACATATTACATTTTGAGTTAGTACAACACATTTCCCACAGTATGGTATTTGTGAATCCGTTGGAACACGTGCATCAATGTGGGTGCCATCAATGGCACCAACACAATTCTTCAAAGAAAACGAAAAACACATGAATGACATTGAAAGTAGTATTTTGTTACAACATATATTGAAAATCCAGCCAACACTTACCTTAAAGAAAGGGTAATATCTTGGGTTAAAACGAATCTGAGGTTGAACCATACTAAAATCGGGAGGGATGATGATATCAACTCCAAGCTTACAAACTGTTTTGAGAACACGATTAAAGTATTTGGAAATAGTCTCCCCCAAATGTTGAAACCTTTTAACTACTATGCGATTTCGCTCATTATGTGATATTGTAAGTAAAAATATAGCAACTTTTTCTTGCACGGTTATAAACCTAGAGTGTTTCAACCCTTTTTCTTTTAATGTCTCACACAGCAATACGAACACAGGTGTGTCCATTCTAAATTGCTCATAACACCTACTTTCATGTTCATGTAATAGTTCCAACATGTAATCATGTCTTTTAAGAGCAAACGTTCTACATGGTCGTTGTGATGTATTGTGACTACTTAATTTTATTGCAGTCAATAAAATAGAAGTCTCATCATCACTATCTAATATCATATCAAATTCGTCATCTGAATTTATTATTGAATATTCAAGTTTACATGTAATATCCATACATAATGCACTTATCAGGCATTTATCACAACACATTATAAATACGCATAATAATTAAACTTCAATCCAAATGCACGCATATGAGAGGATAGGGTGAGAAGTGTGTGACCTGCTGCTAGTGTAATTGTTGCACCTACATTTTGTCAAAGTCATGCATTGATTATATGTTTTTCTTTTTTTTATTTTCATTATTATAATTATTTTTTTTATGATTGATAAATACAGTACTGATTGATTCATTGGGTTAGAATTCAGATTTTTTTATTCAATACTTGAGATTGAGCAATTTTCCTAGTTATGATAGTTCAATTGGACAAAATTTATTTTTCAGCGCTCAGCATGCAAGAAAATTTTAGTTTTAATCCTGACTTATGTGCAGTAGAATATTTTGCGAATAACTATGTGGTGTTGAAGGATAATATTTTCTAACGGATATGTAGAATGACCTATTTATATATTCATTTTAAGCACTAGATAAACACAATCAATCATGAATTACATATATTGAATTGATTAAACATTTTTTGTGAGACTCCAATTTAAAATCTAAAAATAATAAATGTTGCAGTACTATCCCTTTTCTCCCTCTCCATCCGGGATGACGGGTTGAAAGAGGGGTTTTTGACAACTTATGATGAGTTTGTATAGCTCTTCAATTTTAATTAATTGCCTGTAAATAATTTATTCTCTAAACAGCAATACGAACACAATGATAACCAATGATAGGAATGAGCTCCAATTCTCACAAAATAATATAAATAAAGTAGAGCCCAATCCGAACTTAAGGGGCTAGGTTCGTTGCACCAAGATTGGGTTTGTGTAGAGCTTATGGGCTGGGCTAGGTTGTGAATAGTTCAGGATTTCCAACACTACGTATACTAATATTTAGCCCAACCCGGCTTGAATCAAATGTGTCTGCCTTAAACTGAGCCCTCAAGTATAAGAGCATTCCTGCTGTTTGACTAGGAGAGTGCGAGTTCAAACCTCGTCATCCTCCTCCACTATAATATCACATGACCAAAAAAAAAAGTAAATTAATAATATTCTATGTTCTTGAAAGGAATTTGTTAGGACCATATGCCCATATGGCGTGTTAGCATATTCTGCGTGATGATGTTATTAAAAAAGATTGAAGTTGCGCTATTTATTTCACTCAAAATTAGGTCTCTTTCATGATGTCGCTATGTTCTCAGTCTATCTATCTATTATTCTTGCATGAGGAATGATTCTATCCTCAACCTGAAGAGACAAGCTTGTCACTTCTATTATGGCCAGCTTGGAGAGAGCGGTAGCAAAGGTACTCTCCCTTATCTATATATATAGGAGAGGTCCCTGTAAAAGGTCTAGTCAATGGGAAAGAATCTATGTTAAAGTTTTATTACCGAGTGTGAGCTGCTTTTTGTGGAAGGTTTCGTTACGGGAAAGAAATAGAGGCGATAAGGGACCACTTTCCTTTTATACTTCCCTACGTGGAAAATGAATCAAACCTGTTCTATCTTGATTTGCAGGTATTATAAATGGTTATTGTAATGAAGAACTTGTTATTTTTAACTCTTGGGTCCAAGAATTTTTATATAACTTAAGTGATACAATAAAATATTTTTTTCTATTCTTTTATTAACTAATTTATGTATCGGATTTTCATTCACCCTATGGTTGGGAACTAATATAGATAGATATAAGATCTATGAGACAATTACTTAGAAGTACATTTTTGTGCTACAACCCTTTCTATATAATAGAAAAGGATCGCATGATCCTGAACCGATCTTACTTGAGATTGTAAATCCCAAGCAAATTTCTCTCTCTCACACTCTCTCATAAATATTTGATATAACAATTATATCACGTCAATAGTGTCAAATCATGTAACCTTATTTGAGGTTTATTCTCATAGGAATAAGTTCGAAGTGATCCTGTCTAAAAGAGGTTCCTCGTTTAAAAAAAATGGCAATCAACAGTACAAAATTACCTAATTTTATTCGAGTTAATCTTGCTAGTTTGACTATAAACCAAGTGAGATACTAGAATAGGAGTCCTTTCACATCCTTTTCCATGTCGATTCATTTGATATTAGACAAATTACAATGCATGCCATTAAATAAAACCTCCTAATTAAATGTTGGTTTAGCTAAAAAGATAAAGTTCATATAGAGTGATGATGATCTGTTTCTTCTACATTGATCTAGCTAGTGGAGGATCTCTAACTATGAACAATGTAATGAAGCTGTCCCAATGCTGCACTTATGAGTTATAATGTTCTTGAACTCCCTAGCATTGCTCATATAGCCTCTATTTTCATATATGTATTTGATTAGTATGAAAAATTTGTGAGAAAATTTTTAAAAATTTTCATTTTATTATTTAAAATAAAGGAAAGTTATAAGAGATTTTTTTAATTGTCTAAATTACCCTTAATTATATTAAATTGGTCTAAAAAATATATTATAATTAAAATAATTTTTTTTTTTAAAAGTGACTCCTAACCTAATTCTAGGATAAACATCACAACTAATATCTTTGGGTCAAATTTTATAGTTAGCCTAATTCATACCAAGTTTTTTAAAAATTAATAACCATAAAAATATTTTTTTAAAAATAAGGGTAAAATGGGAAGTTTGTTATAAATCACAACTTTCTTATATTTTTTTATATTATTTACAAAAAAAAAGTTAGATAGTTGTGAGAAAATAAAAAAAATATTTTTTCTATTATCTTCNTTTTCTTATATTTTCTTATATTATTTACAAAAAAAAAAGTTAGATAGTTGTGAGAAAATAAAAAAAATATTTTTTCTATTATCTTCTATTTCATGCTAATTAAACACATGAAAATAAAAAAAAAAATCCTTTCTCTTACATTTTTTTCCATTATTCCACTAAAAAAACAGACCGTAAAGAAAAATAAAATTTGACCCTAATCCTTCGAGAAATTTAGTTATCTTGATCTAAAATTGTTTTGATCCATTGTTTTAATGTGGATCAGAGACAAATGTATCTAATTTCTCAATGAGTCGAGTCTCATTAATTTAATGGTTTAAAAGTAGAGTACAAAAGTGGTACTGAAAGGTGGCGTGTGTAGTATTATTGATTATTACTTTTTTTTTTTTGTTCAATGGTTATGAATGTCTGGTTAACTTACGCGAATCTCTGCTAATTCCTTTTTTGGTCCGGTCATCTTATGGATCATGAAGTGATGTTTTTAGAATCCTGAGTAATTATACTGAGAATATTACTCTAAGAGCCTTTGGTTACGTTTGAAATTATGTTGTATATCCAATTTCTCGATGAAACCATTTTAAATCGATTAAAAAAATAGCTCAACAAGCAAAGAAAAAGAACAGAGAAAGTAAAACATTCCAAACTGTAAATACAGAGAGAAACTGTGAGGATCAATTTGCAAAATCAAGAATCAATATGCAAGGAAAATTAAGAAAAAAAAAAAAACCCCTATGTTGGTTGTCCACCTCTCTTGATGATTTCCATGTGGGTAGTCTCATAAACAGGCAAACCAGTTGAGTAGTGATCTGAATCATAGTTTTGTAACTCAAACAGATCAGAGCTTGAATCACTGTCACCACCATCATCAACCTCATTGAAGAACTTCTTAAATTCTCTCTCCTCTGTTTCAATCTGATCAGCCCAAGTCCTACCTTTCTTCAAAAACCCCTTACCATAATTGTTATGTTTCTCAGAAAATCCATCACTGAACTTGAATTTCTCATCCAACCAAGCATGATCTGTGTTGTTTTTGTCATCTTCAACCTCATTTTGTAAAGTAGTAGTGGACTTAACATGTCCATTGTTGTGTTTTGGCAAGGACATGACCACTTGCCTATGATCTGAATAGCTTCTGAGATTCTTACATGTTTTTGTAGGAGGGTGTGCATATGGTGGAGGTGTTCTAAAACCAGAAATCGAAGACGAGTTCATGGATTTTGTATCGTATGGTTCAAGGTTGTGGTATGAGCCATCATCGAGTCGGAAATTACTAATGCTGCTCCTCCTTTTCCTCCTTCCACCTGGGCTCTCTTGATCTTCACCCCTCACAGACTGTGTGGTGGTGGTGGACTTGGATTTTTTCTTTCTCAAAGATGTTTGATTGAAAAGAGAATTCAAGAAACTAGCAAGTTTACCTCCTGGAGAGCTTGGTTGTTTGTGTTTCTTCTCTTTCAATGTCTGCTTCTCCATCGCATAAGTTTGTGAAGGAAGTGAGTTTCTGATTGTCTGTCTCTCTTCTCTTATGATATTCTCCATGAAAGTTGCACCATTATAACCAGAAACTTCATTAGCACCGGAGAAATATTGCGCAGCCTCAAACACGTCCAGCTCGCCGGAATCGTTCCTCCGGCGAAATGATTTTTTGAGGATCTTCTCCGGGACTGAAAGTCCAGTGATGGACATAGTTCAAGTTTTTAAGTTAAATGATGTAAAAGTAGCTTGGAAGTTAGGAAATATGTGTTGACTACCTTAATTTATAGGAAGGCAATGGGTGCGGCTGTGGTACTAAAAGATATTTTTTTTGGTATCCGCTATCAAATTATTTGTTGTCATTGATCATATAAGCAAATAAAATAAAAATGTTTTAGACGTGTCACACTCTAATTGAAAATAAATAGGAGATATGTGATCTAAACATAACTTTTTGATACATGGAATGCGTAAAAAAAGAGATTTGTGAGGTTGCAGAGGACAAAGTAAATTTACTGATTGAAAGCCGTGGTATGCCACTAAACCTTTAGGAGTGGTTCAGTGGTTGAATCTGATCTCTGATAATTATGAGGTCTCAAGTTCAACACTTTCCATAACTCTAAAAATTCAACTACCCTTTTTATTTGGGGGATAAATCTGTCTGGACTACGGGGTCTAATATTCAGACTTAAAGAAGTAATTAACACAAACTTAAACACTCTGTTAAAAAAAAAAATAGAGGGAAAAGATAGGGCCACTACTTTTATAATAATCCATTGCACTGTACCTGATATTATTAAAAAGAAGGCATGTATGGAGGCTGCTTTGAAGAGAGTAAGATTGATGTCAATGTGTGCTTTAACATAGAAGATGAGTGGTGTAGAATGGAACAAGCTTTTTTTTTTTTTTTTTCTTCTAATTGGTGTGAAATCCAGAGATTTGTGTTGTGTATTGTGGGGGGCAAAGACCAGTGTTCCCTTGATTATAGAGTTCTAGTCTCTCTCTTTTTTTTTTGTTTGGTGGGGATAACTTTTTCAATGATGTTGGTGGCCATTGGGGCATAGTATGAGCTTACCTTCTAGTCCTATTGAATTCACTAATACTATTTGGACTTAATTCGTTGATGTAATTGATTTAATAAATCGAATCCATTGACTTGAAGAATCCCAAAAAATTTGAGATTTACTGTTGAATCGATGGTTGTGATGCACGAAGTTAGTAAATTAGGTATAAATAACCTTTTTTTTAATTGGATTATGGGTAGAAAAAAAGATACCCAACTCTTTTTTTGAGAGCTATAGAATCTTTAAATGGACTGAAATATCACATATAGGTTAGGGATTATGTTTGTGACATAATAATTCTCATCTTACTCTACCATCACCCAGAAATATTTAATTCCGATCTTGTGATTTTTTGTCCACAATTTTCTTTTCTAGTCTAAATGGATGGTGATTACTTTTTTTTTTCAAAGAGAGTATAAAAGAGAATAAAAACTACGATTTGAATCGCAATGATAATTATACAGCCGTATGACACAGGTTCGAGTCTTGACAACCTATCTCTAGAAAATAGATATATACAACCTCGGTCGATGACCAATGTTTATCTGTTTAACTGATATATTTCACGTTTAGGACTAGGCTTAGTGGTTTCTAGTGATGATACCAATTTTTTTTTTGTGATCTAGTAAAGTGCAACAATCAAAACCTATATTTAATTTCAGCAGCTTTTCCTTTTCTCTTGAGATAATGGGGTAGTCAGTTGTGGCTAGATATAATGGGTTAGTCAGTTATAGCTTGGTCCATCAAACCTGGAAGACCCATCACCCAATGTTGTTATTGCCCACCAATAATTTATAATATAAAACGTTGATAGATTTCAAATAATTTATTTAACGATCTCAAATAAATTAATTTAACGGCTACTGATATTTATTTTAAAATTATTTATATTGTACCGTATCTTCAAGCACAGATTATTTTTAATATAATAATAAAAAACGACTCATTTTGAATACCTTAAATTAACTTAGCATAAGAGTGATTGAGATTTATTCAATCAAATGACTCAAAATTATCACTAATTTTTCCCCTAAAACTTGAAAATCTTATTCAGCCCATACTTCGTCAGGGTAATCAAATTCAGATTCTCTCAAAGTTAAAAATTTCACCCACCCCATAATTTTTAAATAGCGAGACAAGATTGATTTTAAATTGTGTAATTATAGAATGAGTAATATTATTTAGATATAAAAATTTGATCTAATTTATTGACATAATGATGTGACTTCAGTAGAATCATTAAATTAGCACCAAATTTCAATATTTGATGGACATCACAGTCAATCCAAAGATCATAATAAATTAGGTCAGTAAGGTGAGGGCTATTCTCACCCCTTTAAATATTTTTTCCTAGCCCATTTAATATCTTTTCCCACCTTATTTATTCTTCTTACTTTAAAATAAGTTCACCCCATTTATATCTACTACATTAGTTATTAAGTTCACCTCATTTATAAACATTCAATTAAATTATTAAACATATATCAAAGAAATCGAAAAAATAGTAATTAAAGCGAAATTTCAATGTTTTGAAGTGATTTATATTTTTTTTGTGGTGTTTTAAGATATTTTGATATATTTTCACAAATGTCTTTAGAATATTTTGAGGTGTTTTAAAATATTTTAGTATATTTTGACTAATATTTAATTTTTATTTTACTTCTTAAATATTTTCGTACCAAAATAATGCACCAAAACGAAATTTTGATTATGGTCTATATAGTAGGTTGAAATAAAATTAAATGAATTTAGTTTTTAATTCGTGAATATAGATGGAGTAAGTTTAGTAACTAATGAAGTGGACATAGATGAGATGAATTTAATAGTTTAAAGTAAGAACATTAAATGGGGTAAAAAAAAAGAGTTTTAAGGGGTGGGAATAACCCCACCCTTATAGAAAATGAAGAAAAAAAAATAATTTCATATATTTATACTACACAACTGATAGNAATTTAATAGTTTAAAGTAAGAACATTAAATGGGGTAAAAAAAAAGAGTTTTAAGGGGTGGGAATAACCCCACCCTTATAGAAAATGAAGAAAAAAAAATAATTTCATATATTTATACTACACAACTGATAGTCGATTTATTTGTATTATCCAGTGTTTTTAGGCATGAGTTATTGTTATAACAAATAAGCAAGTAGAATAAGTGAACCCTATTAATCTTCAATGATATTTTTTGAATTTAAAAATTATTTGTGGTTATAGAATGTAGTGGAATTCACCATTCTTACATATTTATTCATAAGGTGACACTACGTAATAGTGACGGTGTGGTGTCACTGCTACGTTGAATATTCGGTGTGCATGTGTGGTCATATGTGCACTTCCAAACGTTGAGTACACGTGACAGGCACGATGTGAACTATAAGCCCACATTTGATGTACCCACTATGACCGTGACAAACCCTAATAACATCNAACGTTGAGTACACGTGACAGGCACGATGTGAACTATAAGCCCACATTTGATGTACCCACTATGACCATGACAAACCCTAATAACATCATTCAGTTGTCAATTAAGTTTCTTTTTGGCCCTTAAATTATATTGTTTGTATTAATCAAGTCTTTGAACTGTCTTATATCAATTTAGCCCTTGAACTATACTAATTGTGTCAATGTGGCCATTCCGTCTAAATTCATAGTTAACNGTGACAAACCCTAATAACATTATTCAGTTGTCAATTAAGTATCTTTTTGGCCCTTAAATTATATTGTTTGTATTAATCAAGTCTTTGAACTATGTCTTATATCAATTTAACCCTTGAACTATACTAATTGTGTCAATGTGGCCATTCCGTCTAAATTCATAGTTAACTTTGACGGAATTTTTTATGTGCATATCACGTGAGTTGATAATTTTGACGTAATTTAGAGGTCACGTGCTATGCATGTGAGAAATTCTGTCAAACTTAACGACAAATTTGGACGAAAGAGTCATATTGACAAAAATATTATAATTTAGGGGCTAAATTAATACAAAAAATAATTTAGAGACTTAATGGATATAAATAATATAATTCAGGGGCTAAATAGATAGTTAATTTTGTCAATTTGTAGCATGGACCATAATGTCATAGNTTGACGTAATTTAGAGGTCACGTGCTATGCATGTGAGAAATTCTGTCAGACTTAACGACAAATTTGGACGAAAGAGTCATATTGACAAAATGTTATAATTTAGGGGCTAAATTAATACAAAAAATAATTTAGAGACTTAATGGATATAAATAATATAATTTAGGGGCTAAATAGATAGTTAATTTTGTCAATTTGTAGCATGGACCATAATGTCATAGAAAAATTAATTAAATGGTCCCTTCAAAATTTCCTTAGCTTTCACCGCCAGACAGTTCATCTTACACGGCGCTTTTGGCTAGTTATGAGTTTCATCCATCGTCACTGTCGTCAACAAAATTTTGATACAATAATCTTGCTATTGCTGGCTAGGTGCCATTTTTCGACACTAAATTTTACGGTGATCGTTATTGTGCGGGTTAGGAGCCATTTCCAAGGTTGAATTCAATAAAAATTTACTAGATAGATGATGTCACCAAGTCACAAGTATAAGATTCTCGCTACGATGAATAATGCAATCGAAGTAAAATTTACCTTTTAAAGTTCGACCCAATTTGCAGGTTTTATGCCAGGTAAGGCAATAAATAAGCTATATACATACTTTGTCATTGCAGGGGTATTGGTAGCAATGGTCATGACAAATCATGACTAAGTTGGTGAACAACAGCATGTTAACCTTGTGCTCTTGATTGTTAATTACATGGGCTAGTTGGGTTCATCAACCAAAAGGCCTAAATATAACTACACACAGACTACAAATTAAACTTGCATACAAGAAAGAGATGTAATTAATGATTCGGAATTTTGAGAGGTTCGTACGTAACTAAANGTAACTACACACAGGCTACAAATTAAACTTGCACACAAGAAAGAGATGTAATTAATGATTCGGAATTTTGAGAGGTTCGTACGTAACTAAAGTAATAAAATTTTCAATCTTAGTTTACCCATGACCCTCGACTTCAACTTGTACCGGTCAACCTTAGTATCACCCATGCTTCATTCTTTTTATAACTTGGGTTGACTAGCGTTATAGAATTGTGCATAAAATTCTAGTCTAATTTGGTGTCAATTCATTGGTTGAAATTGGGTATACTCCGGACTTAATTCTAGGGTTACACAATATAGACTTGAATTCAAATTGAACCTAACTAAAGTTGTACCCGGGACGTAAGGTAATTGCATTTGGGNGGGGTTGACTAGCGTTATAGAATTGTGCATAAAATTCTAGTCTAATTTAGTGTCAATTCATTGGTTGAAATTGGGTATACTCTGGACTTAATTCTAGGGTTACACAATATAGACTTGAATTCAAATTGAACCTAACTAAAGTTGTACCCGGGACGTAAGGTAATTGCATTTGGGTGATTGATACAAAACTTATACTCCAAAGTCAATCAAGATGATGGAAAAAACTAGGCCAATTTGATGGTGAGAAACATGAATAGAGATGGATTTAACTAGGGAAACCATGTGTCCCATATCTCAGGGCCATGCCACATCAAAGGAAGACAAACAAACCTGATTTGATTTGGCCAGTTGTATTGGGCGCATTAGACCACTTGCTAAGATCAACTCCAATGGTTATCAACCACTCGTAGCGACACGTGCACATGTGATGTCATTCGAGCCAAAGATTCAAGTCTATTTTACTATACTTATTCAATCTTCTTCTCGATGATATTTGATCTTTTTTATATAAACTCAGATAAGACCCAATTATATATGTCCAATCACACTACTAGTATACTGTAAATGATCTAGCATTCGAAAAAATCAAGAAAAATCATCTAGATTCCTTAGCCAGTGCCTTCATGTACTAGCTACACCTTTCTAATCTTGGATTGGGATATACATGAAACATGTTTCGTTGCTTTCTTTTACTATGCACCATGCATTTTAAAGTAACATTGCATGGCTATGGATTCCCCATGGGTCGAATCTGTTCCCCCGATCTCAGGCCCTATGCCCTTCTCTCAGTGACTTCAAAGAAAGTTGGTGTGTGGTGTGAACTGTTCATGGATCAAACTTGTGAACCAAAGAAGGAGAGAGAGAGAGAGAGAGAGAGAGAGAGAGAGAGAGAATCCCAAACAGATTTATCAAGGTTCAGCAAGTTTTATCATCAGCTTACATGTAGGAGGCCCAACTTGTGCATAATGCTGAGACACCTATGGACATGATGCTGAACTGTCCCCCAGTCTTACCCATGAGGACATAAGGCTAATTGACATGTATTCTGNCCAACTTGTGCATAATGCTGAGACACCTATGGACATGATGCTGAACTGTCCCCCAGTCTTACCCATGAGGACATAAGGCTAATTGACATGTATTCTGTGACGGTAGCGTTCAAGTACATAGTATCAGTCATAGATTAGGATATAGTACGTACCGGTCATGCACCTGGAGGATACTAATGCAAAAGTCACGGCGTCACAATATAGTATGAAACGATACATAGGACATACTGAAAAGAAAAAAAATACAGGATACACTTAGATGATTTGGACAAGTCAACTGAGAATTATCCAAGTCAACAACAAATGGAGCGAGACTCATGATTTATATGTAACATATGATGTTCTCGGAGCGGAAAATGAGTAACTGGGGATGTGCACGAGTGCAAAAGTTGAGATTTAAAAAGTAAATCAAGCTCACCAAACGTGGCAACACAAGCCACACATATAGTGCTTTACTGCTTTATAAACTAAGTATATCTTCTTCAAAAGCTATCACTTTATGTCATTTTTTAATGAGCATCAAAGAACCTTACAGATCAGAGAACAATGCATGGGGGTCTTCATGTATCTGTACACCATTAGCTACTTGGTTATAAACAATGAACTATATCCTTATCACCCCAAAAGGCCATCAATGGTGTCTTTCTGGCTTATCCAGGAACATCTGAAGTGGAGAGAAGAGCTTTCCAAGGTGTCCCACATTGCTTTGCTTTTTGCTCTTAAACTTATAATGGACATCTCGGTTCTTAGATTTTATACATAAACCAAAGAACTAGAGATGTCAATGGACCGAAGTGGGGGTGAGGAGTGTAGTCTTTATCCTTGTACTTGCTTAAAAAAATTCCGTCCATCTCCGGTCCACTCTAATTAACGAGTATAGTTTTTATCTCCATCCCGGTCCGCGAANTTAAAAAAATTCCGTCCATCTCCGGTCCACTCTAATTAACGAGTATAGTTTTTATCTCCATCCCGGTCCGCGAATAAATTTTTAATCTCCGTCCCTGTCCCTGTTTCCCACATATCCGCCTAAGCCCAAACCTAAGTAGTATAATCCAAAATTTTAAATAAATATAATATTTTAAATAATCTAACAACATTCTAACATAGTCTAACACAACATAATGTAGANACCCAAGTAGTATAATCCAAAATTTTAAATAAATATAATATTTTAAATAATCTAACAACATTTTAACATAGTCTAACACAACATAATGTAAACTGCAAAATATAAAAGGCAAAACAATATAGTATTCTATTTGAAATGTTATTGGATCACAAAAAGAGAAACGGAACTATTACAGAGAAAGGAAGAAAAGAAAAATAAAATTGAACTAAGAAAACTATAGCACTACACTTGAAGTTTTCTAGAATAATTTTTATTATTACGATTCATATTACGGTTATAAAGTGTTAAAAGATGAAAACTTAAAATTTCGCTAATCCAATAATTATCTTTATTTCTTAATTCATTCTAGCAGAGAAACTCAGCAACCTTCATTCACAATATTTCTATTCACGATAAAATACAAAACTATCTTACTCTCTTTTATCTGTTTTTAAAGCACGGTCAATCCAAACTCCTAACAGTTTCAATCAGTGAGCACAATAGAAAAAAAAACAATCAGAANTCACAATATTTCTATTCACGATAAAATACAAAACTATCTTACTCTCTTTTATCTGTATTAAAAGCACGGTCAATCCAAACTCCTAACAGTTTCAATCAGTGAGCACAATAGAAAAAAAAAACAATCAGGAAAAAAAATTGATAAGATTATCACATAGCAATGCCATTTTTTAGTTTGATTACCATATTTTTAGATTGATAGTTATAGTAAATATATTTAGTTAAGGGTTGAGAGTATATATATATATATATAGCGGGTAGCGGGGGCGGGGAGAGAGTAAGGATAAGTTCATCTCCGCCTTCATTTTCATATGGGTTTATACAATGATGAAATTGAAAGTCTAATAATTCGAGGTATTTGATAATGATTCAAGATATTTTGTAATGTTTCAATATATTTTCACAATTATTTCATAATGTTTCAAAGAATTTGAAGATACTTTAGTATTTTTCAAACATTGTTTTGAAAAAATAATTATTAATTTTTTTATTTTTTTTCATTATGTTTCTGAAATGGGTCAACATATTTTTAAAACACGTCAAAATGTTTCTACTTCCCATGTGACTGAAACAATATACCGAAATAAACTTTTAATCCTTAATTGTTACAGTAAATTCACAGCTAATATAATTCACTTTCGGATATGATATTGAAATACTAGTTATTACATATATCTGAAGGCACAGAATAATAAAAAATGGTAAGCAATAAACATATTTGTATTCACATCCAAAATCAAATCATAAACATAGAGAAAAGATAAATAAATTTAAGTATCGATTGTAGTATGGGTGAGAGGTGGTGGGCGACAGTGATGGTGGTAGGAAACGATGATGGTTGTGGTGGGTGACAATAATTGTGGTAACGGCTGCAATGGTGGTGGTGATAGAGACTGTGATGGTTGTGTTGGTGGTGGCGGTGACGATGGTGGTGGTGGCAACAACGGCAACAGTGGTGGTGGTGGCAACAGCGGCGACAGTGGTGGTGGTGGTGGCGGTAGTGGTAGTGATAGAGGTAGTGGTAGGACGGTTTCAAACACTATTTTTTTTTTAAAGTACTTATGAGAAATAACACACCTATAGGGGTCTATTTTTCTTATTAAATTTTGGGTGTTAAATTAACTTTTAAGTAAAATTTAAAATGATTTGAAATGTGAAAAACAAAAATTATTTTGTTTATCTTTTAAAATTTGAATTGTAAGTTACTTTATTATATAGATTGTTTAACTATCCATACATCTTAGCTAATTTTAATCATGAATATTGATTATGAAAATAATAAAATCTTACATGGATCATAGTGTTAATTAGAGAAAAAATAGAGGTATGATACTAAAAAGACCCGAATAATAAATAATCATTTGTAACCTTTTCTAACTTTGTTTTTTTAGTGGATCAGCAATTACATCCAAGTTGGAAAATGTTTTATCAGTCATTTGAAACGGGCTTCTGGTTAGGTGGCCCCAAAATTCAAACCATCCAATACTAAATTGTTGTTAAAAAATAGGTGGCCCGTTAACTGTTTTCATTTGGGCCTAATATATCCGGCCGACACAACCGCACTATACTACTCACCTTTTTTTTTTTGTACCAACCATATATCAGATTGGGGAAAAGCTTTGCTATCGTATCGAAAATTATAATTTTTTAAAATTAAGTTATAATTTTTTTGAGGTGTAAGTTACAATTATACAGTGCATAATCAATCATAGAACGTTAGGATTAATACCGAGATTTTCATGATCGATCATGACATTCCTTGAGCAATTATAACTTTTTATTTTAAAGTTATAACTTTACCTACAAAAAATAAGAGTCAGTGGTACGGTACCAATTTTTTTTTTTGATATCGCAAAATTTTCCTTAGAGGAGTTGGTCTGATTCTCACTAAATATTCAATAATTCTAATTATGTGACGTAATTAGGTATTAAAAATNATGTTCAGGTTTACATCGATTACTCTCTCGTATATCCATCATTTAATCAGATGAAGCAATACTCGTTTGGCACGAGCGGTACCCAAATAGAGGGGACAAAGACTTGGGGAAAATTTCATGTAAAGACATCCACTTACTATGCAATTATTCCTAGTACGAAATTATTGTGATTAAAAGAGCATAAATTGAAGGTTCGTTTGACCAAAAACAAGGTCATGGTCTTCCCTAAGGTCCTTTTTCTGTTTTTCTCCTTTATCTCTTTCCCATCTCTCTTTTTTCTTAGAGTCCATTCCTAGGATTGGGGTAGAAGTGCACTTAATGGGGACATAGAACATCAATAATTTTTTTATGCACCCCATCTTAGCAAGTATCTAGCAAATGCCATACAATTCCAAAGGCTTCCTTGATTGTCCTCAAATCCACCCCACCACACAAGTAAACATTGGGTGTAAAAATTATACAATGTCAACGTCGTTACGTGATGTAATCGCATAATAATAAATAAATAAGTGGACAAGTGAACCCCACTTTTTAAATATATAGCGGTTACTGTCTTTCCTAGATGAGTCTATTTTATTTAATTGTCGTGTTATTATTTGGTAGTTGCACCACATGATAATACTGATATGATGTAACCGTTATACTTAATATTTACTTCACACACACATAAAACATTGAAAAAATTGTCTCGTAAAAGGCATAATATTTGACCCAATATACAATTTGTTGGTGATTGCGTGCATCTTAGGTTAAATAAAAAGTTAATGCACTTCCATGAAATTTATGCCCATTAAAATGAGTATAAAGTGAAAGTTCGTATGACTAAAAACTGTGGCCAAGGACTTGCTTAAGGTCATTTTCTGTTCTTTCTTTTCTTTCATCTCTTCTCTCTCTCCCTCTTTCTCTCTAAATGGTCATTCTTATGGTTGAGATACAAATGCACATAATGGGGACATAGAACATCAATGCTTCATGTGCCCTCCATTTGATTATATCTTAATGTCGTCCACACAAAAGACAAAACTTCGAATCATGACACGACATACCGAAATTTCACAGCAGTTACAAGTCCAAAAAATGAAAACTTTATCAAAGAATTTATGCTAGTTTAATCATAAATTCTGGATCGCATNAAATTATTTTGTTTATCTTTTAAAATTTGAATTGTAAGTTACTTTATTATATAGATTGTTTAACTATCCATATANGATTTGAAATGTGAAAAACAAAAATTATTTTGTTTATCTTTTAAAATTTGAATTGTAAGTTATTTTATTATATAGATTGTTTAACTATCCATATATCTTAGCTAATTTTAATCATGAATATTGATTATGAAAATAATAAAATCTTACATGGATCATAGTGTTAATTAGAGAAAAAATAGAGGTATGATACTAAAAAGACCCGAATAATAAATAATCATTTGTAACCTTTTCTAACTTTGGTTTTTTAGTGGATCAGCAATTACATCCAAGTTGGAAAATGTTTTATCAGTCATTTGAAACGGGCTTCTGGTTAGGTGGCCCCAAAATTCAAACCATCCAATACTAAATTGTTGTTAAAAAATAGGTGGCCCGTTAACTGTTTTCATTTGGGCCTAATATATCCGGCCGACACAACCGCACTATACTACTCACCTTTTTTTTTTTTGTACCAACCATATATCAGATTGGGGAAAAGCTTTGCTATCGTATCGAAAATTATAATTTTTTAAAATTAAGTTATAATTTTTTTGAGGTGTAAGTTACAATTATACAGTGCATAATCAATCATAGAACGTTAGGATCAATACCGAGATTTTCATGATCGATCATGACATTCCTTGAACAATTATAACTTTTTATTTTAAAGTTATAACTTTACCTACAAAAAATAAGAGTCAGTGGTACGGTACCAATTTTTTTTTTTGATATCGCAAAATTTTCCTTAGAGGAGTTGGTCTGATTCTCACTAAATATTCAATAATTCTAATTATGTGACGTAATTAGGTATTAAAAATTCGGTACATGTAACTTTTCGTTAGTTTTTTCGTCAATGTCAATGTGGTGACTTTTGATGAAAAAAATAACAGAAATTAACAGAAATGTCATATTACAACACTTTTGAAAAATTGAGAGAATAATGTGAAAGATTTATTTTTTGAAGGTACAAAATAAAAATCTTAAAATTTTTTAAGGTGCAAAGTGCAAAAAGCCCTTCTTCCACCTCCCCTCCCCTCCCTTTTTTGGTATCTTGAGTACCATTCACCAATGAGATCACCACACTGATATGGCCTATATACATATCAACAAAAGCAAAGTCCTAAGGTAAAAGGAGAATAAGTGGAAGTTCCACTCCTGAAATGATATAGTTCACCAATATAGAGGTTCTGGTTTGTGCCCTTCAACGTAAAGATAAATGTTTCTATTGTATGTCACATTATGTTGACATGGAAAGATCGAATTCAATGCAGATTTTCGCAAAACGACATCGCATAGCTAGTTCAGTAAATGTAACTCACAAAGGTGCCTTCAGAGTGGTTTTATATTAGACAGAAATGACAAAGGTGCCTTCAGAGTGGTTTTATATTAGACAGAAATGACCGGCACGTAATTTCCTTTCCACTAAGCAAAGTTTATCTTTTTTGAAAACTCAACTGCAAAAAGTATGAGAGATGTGGTTTGGGTCATAAATGGATATGTTGCATCAATGGAGAATTAGCATAGTTGAGATGTCGAGGGATGACATCTCAACCAAAAAAAAAAAGAGAGCACGCTGAATGAGACTCTTGTCATTGAGAAATTTGGAGATGGTAAAAAAGTACGCTATCTTAGTCCTACATGTCGAAAGAATGGTTACATCAAACATGTGATACATAAATTTCAATAGGGTAATCTTATTGTTACGGCTGAGAACATCATTTCAATCTAATTTCCAAAAAAATTGATATTCGANTTAGTCCTACATGTCGAAAGAATGGTTACATCAAACATGTGATACATAAATTTCAATAGGGTAATCTTATTGTTACGGCTGAGAACATCATTTCAATCTAATTTTCAAAAAAATGGATATTCAAGGATCGATGAAACTAACTTTTTAATCAAGCAAATGAAAAAATAAGAATGAAGCAATTTAGAGGGAAGAGTATTTTAAGAATTCTAAGTTGTCACCATCTCTAATGGGATAAGAGCAATCGTTCATTGTAAACTTTGGTTCTCCATATGTGAGATTCATAAAAATGTATAAGTTTGCGATCTGAATCTGAACTGTAAATTACCTCTCCATCTACACTATGACATAAATGATAAGTTTACCTCAAATTCTAATAGTGCCATTCAAGATCATGGTGTATTGCTTAATCAAAATTGGGGGGCAAGTGTTGGACTAGGAGAGATACCACAAATGCTTGCTGGTCAAACATAAGCGAGGGACTAGGGAAAATCAACTTTTGGAAGAATAATGTTACTCAAATCTAATTTATTGAACTTGTGGAAATTGTGACCGCAACACTATCAAATACCTTGTGCATTTGTCATTTTTTTTTTTGATATAAAATGTTCAGGTTTACATCGATTACTCTCTCGTATATCCATCATTTAATCAGATGAAGCAATACTCGTTTGGCACGAGCGGTACCCAAATAGAGGGGACAAAGACTTGGGGAAAATTTCATGTAAAGACATCCACTTACTATGCAATTATTCCTAGTACGAAATTATTGTGATTAAAAGAGCATAAATTGAAGGTTCGTTTGACCAAAAACAAGGTCATGGTCTTCCCTAAGGTCCTTTTTCTGTTTTTCTCCTTTATCTCTTTCCCATCTCTCTTTTTTCTTAGAGTCCATTCCTAGGATTGGGGTAGAAGTGCACTTAATGGGGACATAGAACATCAATAATTTTTTTATGCACCCCATCTTAGCAAGTATCTAGCAAATGCCATACAATTCCAAAGGCTTCCTTGATTGTCCTCAAATCCACCCCACCACACAAGTAAACATTGGGTGTAAAAATTATACAATGTCAACGTCGTTACGTGATGTAATCGCACAATAATAAATAAATAAGTGGACAAGTGGACCCCACTTTTTAAATATATAGCGGTTACTGTCTTTCCTAGATGAGTCTATTTTATTTAATTGTCGTGTTATTATTTGGTAGTTGCACCACATGATAATACTGATATGATGTAACCGTTATACTTAATATTTACTTCACACACACATAAAACATTGAAAAAATTGTCTCGTAAAAGGCATAATATTTGACCCAATATACAATTTGTTGGTGATTGCGTGCATCTTAGGTTAAATAAAAAGTTAATGCACTTCCATGAAATTTATGCCCATTAAAATGAGTATAAAGTGAAAGTTCGTATGACTAAAAACTGTGGCCAAGGACTTGCTTAAGGTCATTTTCTGTTCTTTCTTTTCTTTCATCTCTTCTCTCTCTCCCTCTTTCTCTCTAAATGGTCATTCTTATGGTTGAGATACAAATGCACATAATGGGGACATAGAACATCAATGCTTCATGTGCCCTCCATTTGATTATATCTTAATGTCGTCCACACAAAAGACAAAACTTCGAATCATGACACGACATACCGAAATTTCACAGCAGTTACAAGTCCAAAAAATGAAAACTTTATCAAAGAATTTATGCTAGTTTAATCATAAATTCTGGATCGCATCTAGTCCCCTTCTTTCAAGTTTTCATTTTTTTCCCCCCATTTCCTTCCTACGTATACAGTACAAATGTCACATCCCTTCTAGGCAAGTATTTTTTTTCCGGTAAGTGTCACTTCCAAGTGTTACTAACAATTTCTTAGATATTTGGGTCCGAATTACATCCGAGTTTCCAAATTGAATTCAAATTGAATTCAAGTTGGTGAAAATTATATTCAATCCGACCCGTTTACATACCTATTTATTTAGGTAAAACTTTTTTCTAAGTCGCTAAGACACCTTAGTTTGTTGAATTTATACCCATACAACAAGTGACAAGTGACCTATGGGCTGCCTACAAAGTCGGATGGTCCATCAGATCATGGGCGGATTTGGCCATATACGCCGTGGAACTTGGATGGGCCATCAAGAATTTTTATTTTGTATCTCTAAAAATTAATTTGTTTTTACATTTCATCCTCAATATATCAAAAAAAATTGTAATGTGACTCTTTTTGTTAATTTTCCCAGCTTATTCCTTCAATTTCAAAGGGGTGGATTTTGACGAAATAAACAACAAAAAGTAACGGGAGTATGCAATATGAAAAATTTCATCTTTGAGAATACAAAGTGAGAAAACTTAAAATCTTTCGGAATAATTACAATTATTAAATTTATAGATTTTTATTGGTTGTCAATCTAATGATACATTTAGCTATATTAGAAAAAAAAATTAGTATATTTTATTAAAATAAATATTAATACAAATTCAACCCAAATGACTTGAATATCACACAACTCACTTCTTTATACTTCTTTTGGGATGGTAAAAACTCTTTTTTTTGGTTAAGCACGATAAACAATAAGATTTGAACCTGAGACTTAACTTCTAACAACGAGAGACAGTGATTATTAGACAAATTACGTAAAAACTCTTTCGTAAATAAAAAAAATGGGTAAGTGGATTGTAGATCATAGCCAATTGTTGGACTCCACAGGAGGCTGCCACGATAGTTGNGTCCATCAGATCATGGGCGGATTTGGCCATATACGCCGTGGAACTTGGATGGGCCCTTGGCCTACAGATAGCCGATAGGGTCATTGCCCTACTCTTGGCTCCTTTCGATCTGACAAATTAATTCGTTAATATAATTAAGGGTGAGTTATACTTTGCACCCTAAAAGAATCAAGAATTTCTATTTTGTATCTCTAAAGATTAATTTGTTTTTACATTTCATCCTCAATATATCAAAAAAATTGTAATGTGACTCTTTTTGTTAATTTTCCCTGCTTATTCTTTCATTTTCAAAGGGGTGGATTTTGACGAAATAAACAACAAAAAATAACGGGAGTATGCAATATGAAAAATTTTATCTTTGAAAATACAAAGTGAGAAAACTTAAAATCTTTTGGGANGGGAGTATGCAATATGAAAAATTTTATCTTTGAAAATACAAAGTGAGAAAACTTAAAATCTTTTGGGATAATTACAATTATTAAATTTATAGATTTTTATTGGTTGTCAATCTAATGATACATTTAGCTATATTAGAAAAAAAAATTAGTATATTTTATTAAAATAAATATTAATACAAATTCAACCCAAATGACTTGAATATCACACAACTCACAGCAATACAAGATGAAACTAACAATTGCACGTACTTTATACTTCTTTTGGGATGGTAAAAACTATTTTTTTTGGTTAAGCACGATAAACAATAAGATTTGAACCCGAGACTTAACTTCTAACAACGAGAGACAGTGATTATTAGACAAATTACGTAAAAACTCTTTCGTAAATAAAAAAAATGGGTAAGTGGATTGTAGATCATAGCCAATTGTTGGACTCCACAGGAGGCTGCCACGATAGTTGTGGACCAGACTGTGGGCTTCATACTCAATTCTCAGCTCCATTCAGAACTTTTCCGGAATTCTATCCTTCTGTCAGTTTGAAAGACAAAGGGGGTACTTTGGTTGCATTATTGAAGTGTGAATTATACAATCATTACCAATTAATTCCATGCCTTTTTTTTTTTTACAATATGGTATTTGGGTTAGCGATGACCATTTCTTTGAGTTTTGAATCAATTATCGTAACTTGAGTTAATTTAAAAATATATTTTCTNTTTTTTTTTTTTTACAATATGGTATTTGGGTTAGCGATGACTATTTCTTTGAGTTTTGAATCAATTATCGTAACTTGAGTTAATTTAAAAACATATTTTCTAAAATAAGTGATAATTTAATAAAATTATATTAAAAATTAATATAATTTACTAAAATACAATTTAATTAAATTATTTGTATCAGAATGAATTATTAAACCAGATATCTAAATCTGTACGAATTTGTATATGAATTATGCAAGTAAAATTCATATGACAACCAAATCGGATAATCAAATTGAAACTTTTTAATCATATTAGGATTGATTGTAATTCGATTTAAATTCGATCCATAGACAGACTTGCCTTTAATATATTTTTTCTCCATTTTTTGTTACTTAATTATCTATTGTAATTGTATGTGGAANAATGAATTATTAAACCAGATATCTAAATCTGTACGAATTTGTATATGAATTATGCAAGTAAAATTCATATGACGACCAAATCGGATAATCAAATTGAAACTTTTTAATAATATTAGGATTGATTGTAATTCGATTTAAATTCGATCCATAGACAGACTTGCCTTTAATATATTTTTTTCTCCATTTTTTGTTAATAAATTATTTATTGTAATTGTATGTGGAAATAATTACGGATAAGTGGGTTTCTCTATTGACACATTGTGGTGATCCACTTAAGAGAGAAAAATATAAACAAAATAATATTGGAGGGAACTTGAATCCGCTTGTTTGGAAAGGATTACAATATTGGGATTTAGATCTCTTCCGTTACCCCTTCTTTTCAATTCCCCTCAATACAGTGCTAGATGAGTGACACGTGTAAAATTTTGAATTTCAATGCATAAAATTTTTTTCTTGTGAGAAAATTCCTTAATAATGGTTAACACTCCACCAACAACAAAAATGAATGAAGAAACATCTTATCCATTAAAATTTAAAATCTTACACGTGTCACTTATCTAGCACTGTATTGAGGAAAATTGAAGGAAAGAGGTAATGGAGGGGATCTAAATCCACAATATTGTACTAAAATCTATAATTAACTANTAGACAGACTTGCCTTTAATATATTTTTTCTCCATTTTTTGTTACTTAATTATCTATTGTAATTGTATGTGGAAACAATTAGTTATGACTTATTTAAAGGCAATCTACAATTCAGTTAAGTCAAGTTTCAATTCAAAATTATTAAGATTAATCCTAAAAAGTAATATCAAAACCCTTGATCTACAGATGTTGGAGCTTGAGTATTTGTATGTCTCAAAGGTTATAAATCACAAGGCTCGTGTACAAAGAAAAAGATTGTAATCAATACAGGAGAATCTCGTTATTGTGGGATTCAAAAAAAATTAGATGTACACAATCTTTCTCCTGCAAGTAGAGAGATGTTTTCGCAACTCAAACCCGTGACATTTAGATCATAATAGAGTAAGTTTATTGTTCCATCAATGCTTGTCCTAACTCGTGTACAAATACTTCTCAAAAAATTGAAGTAGGTTTTTAGAAGGAGAGGAAGAGGAAGAGGAAGAGGAGGAAGAAGAAAAAAAAATCTACAGTTTAAGGCTTTAAGCCTCACAATTATCCTATTAGTTTTCATTCTAATACACTTCCACCATGGCATGTCTGAGGCGTTTTTTTCCTCCCACTGTTGCACTGTATTATTGTCTAATGATAAGTAAACAAGTGAACAAAATAAGATAAAAAATCTTTCCATGTGAAGAAATGAGTTCCACCTTACTTGCTTGTTTGCTTATCATTCAAAGACAACACTATGCGTAAATGTTAACGTGGTGTAGCNAAGAAATGAGTTCCACCTTACTTGCTTGTTTGCTTATCATTCAAAGACAACACTATAAATGTTAACGTGGTGTAACATTTCGGGTGGGTGAATATTTACTTCATAATTTGACCCATATTCTTCCCATTACTACAACTTCCGTTGAGGTTGGTTGGTTGGCTGGCTGGAACAAAAGCTTTGCCCCACTCATATACCCGCACAAAGTTATAATTGATTTGAATTGAATTATTCGGATTCAGTAAATTTTGGGTTTTGTTTGGATTCGACCTTTTTTTTTTAAATAAGATGAATTTGAACAATTTTTTAGAATTATTTAAAAAAACGAGTCTAAAAACTCGACTTAAACTCGTAAAATTTGATTCGATTATCGGTTCTAGTACCGGTTACCTTAGGGGTATAATCGTCAAAGAAAACTGGCTTTGTATTTTTGTAATGAGTTACCCAAATGGGTGGTCGACACGTCAATCCGCTAGGGTTCTTTTAACTTTTTAGGCATTGATGCTCATCAGTCATTCTGCGGTGAGAATCTTTACATGCTTACATATGTTTAGGTATATATATATACCTAAATATATAAATATACATATATATATATATACACACAAAAAGAATTAACTAGTTTTTTTCTAACAGTGACAAAAAAATTCTTCTACACCGTACACCGTTCTTCTACACGTGCCATATTTTTATCTTATTAGTTTTTTTTCTGATCAAAATAANGACAAAAAAATTCTTCTACACCGTACACCGTTCTTCTACACGTGCCATATTTTTATTTTATTAGTTTTTTTTCTGATCANTTCTAACAGTGACAAAAAAATTCTTCTACACCGTACACCGTTCTTCTACACGTGCCATATTTTTATCTTATTAGTTTTTTTTCTGATCAAAATAAAAATAAAAATAAAAATAAAAATATGGCACGTGTGAAAATTATTTATTTTAAAATTTAACTTTAGTTTGTTATTTTCTGCTTTTTCTATTTTCCTTTGGCTCAAAATTGCCAGAAAAGCATTGTTCTTAAGCCATGCTAACCTGCAAAGCAAAATAAGAAGATAACAAAAGTACCTCACAAGTCACAAGGCTTCCATCTATATAGACTTGTCCAGTATCAAATACACTGCTGACTAAATCAGCAAAACCTAAGACCTACCCACAAAAGAAGAACGCCTCCTACCCTAGAAGAGAAGAAGGAGCAAAAAAGAAAGAAAGTCAATATTATACCCTACTTTATCTGCATTCCCATCTATATATTGCATTGAGTTTGTGTGGTTACATTAAAGTAACAATTTATGTTCTTGTAAGGGAATGGTCAGAGCAACATCTATATAGATTTAGGAATATAATAATGGGAAGAGGGAGGGTAGAGCTGAAGAGGATTGAGAACAAGATAAATAGGCAGGTAACATTTGCAAAGAGAAGAAATGGGCTGCTGAAGAAGGCTTATGAGCTGTCTGTGCTCTGTGATGCTGAGGTTGCTCTCATCATCTTCTCTGCCCGGGGCAAGCTCTATGAGTTCTGCAGCAGCTCTAGGTATGTAATCCCTATTTTGAAGAAACATATATATATATATATGGGTTTTTTAATTGTTGTTTATAACATAAAGGAAGAGGTAGAAGAAGCACAAGCTAGAAGGAAAATGGATTTGGTGGTAGACATTGAATGATGTTTTACAGAGTTTGATGGCCTTCATTTGTGGAAATGTTTGCATTTGGTTGTGTTCTTGTTTTGATCTTTGATCTGATATTTTATGTAGCAAAAAAATATCTGATTTTCATGTTCTACTCATAGGGTGAGATCTGAATCAGAAGAGAACTACCTTCTTATTATGGTTACTGAAAATTGATCAAATGAAGTTAACCAGAACCTCCCCAAAATCTACTTTGCTCACTTGCTCATCAATTGATGGCTTATTTTGTAAATCTGTTAAAGGCCCGGTTATGATATCAATTAAGACAGAGGGGTGAATACATATTTAGAATGTCAATATATATATATATCTCTTTAGCAAAAATANATATCAATTAAGACAGAGGGGTGAATACATATTTAGAATGTCAATATATATATATACATCTCTTTAGCAAAAATACTAATTTTGCAGCGTCACCTATATAGGCTATATTTGGGATATGCCTCTTTATATATATCTTCGTACCATCAGTAATTTCTTAATTGAGAAAACTTAGAACATGCTTTGATGGTTAAGACAATTTTGGCACTTAAATAGCCTAACAATCTTTTCGTTTTTTCTGCGATGCGAGACTAAGTACATACACTTTGAGATAATAACCAAACCTCACTATCAAGATATTATTTACTTTACCCTTGTGGTACAGGTTTAGAACACGTCTTGATGATCAAGGTAAATCTATCGCATAAAATAGCTCAATAACTTTTTACTGTCCTGGGGGTGTGGAAATTTGTACATATTTTTGGCATCTTATATCACTTTACATCAACTCGTCCATCTTGGCCCTTGGTGTGTTGTTCTATCCGTTATCTCATCAACCCTAATTATGTGTTCAACCTTGCAACTAAATTCTACAGTTACAGCCCTCGTGTACATTGGTTGAGGTTACCTCAAACCCCTAGTGGAAGGTTCCAGTAATTCCACTAATGCATGATTGGATACAAGTATTCCATGAGTGCTTGAGTAAAATACCGATGATTTCTTTCACACTAATGTCACTAATGCATGATTATAAGTTTTGGACTTATATGGGGACATCTAACTTCTTTTTGTAGTTACACTAATAATAGAATCCCTACACATTTTGCATATTGAAATGAATAAGATGTAGCACACTTTCTATGTATTTACTAAGATGAACTTGTAAAAGTTTAGATTCCTTTATCATTGTTTTCTCAATCATATTGCTTGCAATGGAGTTCATTTTGGTGAATTTTTGACAGTGTATGTTTTCCAGATCTAGTACAATCCTCTTTGCACATGTTTCTTGTATATTTTGTCTATAACTCAAAGACCAAACTAAAAAGATGAAATTACGAAATATCGATTTATATCAAGGGTTTGAAGGTTACATGTAAGTGATAAAATAACGAAGGATAGACAGGAAATTACTTATCGCAGGAAGGATAGTTGGGAATCATTGACCTTCAAGAGTGGAATCACTCAACTCTGAAATAGAGGCTTAAAACACTCTTAAGTTCACAATTTCAGCCGTCAAAACTCTCTTCCTTTTGTCAATATTACAGCATAAATACTACAAGAAGCTATAGGTAGATAGCACTAACTACAGCAAAGGAATTTTCATATTCTTTTTTACTGCATCATACCCGCAACATAGAGAAAACTCGTCCCCGAGTTTCACTTCCATATTTTAAGTGTCATTTGAATTTAGGCCTTTGACCGATCAACTAGGGTTTTCAAATATCATAGAGCTTGATGCAGTCCAAATTAAAAAGATAGACTGAAATTTGGAATTAAGAAACGATTGATATCAAGAGTTTTAAGATTAGATGTAAACAATAGAATAAGGAAGGATAGATGGGGAGTCACTCATTAAAGGAAGGATAGTCAGGGAATCACTTACCTAAAGAAGGAATGCACTCACCTTCAAGAGAATAATCGCTCAACTCTCAAAAGGAGGCTATAGCATTCTCAATCTCATAGTTTTTAGCAGTCAAAACTCTCTCCCTTAATTATAAGAATAGATACTACTAGAAAATAAAGGTGAAACTACACCACCTTAATAAAAGCACATCAGAAAATGTCCATATCTATGGCCATGATTGCTGACTACATCAAATAATTTGTCTCACTCGCCAGAAATATGGCAAATTGAGGCAATATATATGCACATAGAATGTTGTTTTTCCAGAAGATAAATAATTTTATGGACTGACGAAGAGAAATACAACAAAGCTTAAAAAATAATTGTGTTGACATTGGCTGCTTTGCCTTCTTAGAAACATGTTTTTTGGGTGGATGTATATGGTATATGAGTGATACCCCCAAGAAGCCTATAGGAAGTTTTCTTCTTGATCGGATTGAGAAAAAAATGATTTGAAGTTTGTTTATATAAATAATTCTAATGAATGACAAATAGTCCATAGAATCATCGAACTCAAATCAATTGGACTATGGTTTAAATGTCTCCCCTATGTTCAACTCATTTTTAAATCTCACTTCATATACAAATAGACAAGAGTCTATTGTNAACTACAGCAAAGGAATTTTCATATTCTTTTTTACTGCATCATACCCGCAACATAGGGAAAACTCGTCCCCGAGTTTCACTTCCATATTTTAAGCGTCATTTGAATTTAGGCCTTTGACCTANTTACAGCATAAATACTACAAGAAGCTATAGGTAGATAGCACTAACTACAGCAAAGGAATTTTCATATTCTTTTTTACTGCATCATACCCGCAACATAGAGAAAACTCGTCCCCGAGTTTCACTTCCATATTTTAAGTGTCATTTGAATTTAGGCCTTTGACCTATCAACTAGGGTTTTCAAATATCATAGAGCTTGATGCAGTCCAAATTAAAAAGATAGACTGAAATTTGGAATTAAGAAACGATTGATATCAAGAGTTTTAAGATTAGATGTAAACAATAGAATAAGGAAGGATAGATGGGGAGTCACTCATTAAGGAAGGATAGTCAGGGAATCACTTACCTAAAGAAGGAATGCACTCACCTTCAAGAGAATAATCACTCAACTCTCAAAAGGAGGCTAAANAGAGTTTTAAGATTAGATGTAAACAATAGAATAAGGAAGGATAGATGGGGAGTCACTCATTAAAGGAAGGATAGTCAGGGAATCACTTACCTAAAGAAGGAATGCACTCACCTTCAAGAGAATAATCGCTCAACTCTCAAAAGGAGGCTATAGCATTCTCAATCTCATAGTTTTTAGCAGTCAAAACTCTCTCCCTTAATTATAAGAATAGATACTACTAGAAAATAAAGGTGAAACTACACCACCTTAATAAAAGCACATCAGAAAATGTCCATATCTATGGCCATGATTGCTGACTACATCAAATAATTTGTCTCACTCGCCAGAAATATGGCAAATTGAGGCAATATATATGCACATAGAATGTTGTTTTTCCAGAAGATAAATAATTTTATGGACTGACGAAGAGAAATACAACAAAGCTTAAAAAATAATTGTGTTGACATTGGCTGCTTTGCCTTCTTAGAAACATGTTTTTTGGGTGGATGTATATGGTATATGAGTGATACCCCCAAGAAGCCTATAGGAAGTTTTCTTCTTGATCGGATTGAGAAAAAAATGATTTGAAGTTTGTTTATATAAATAATTCTAATGAATGACAAATAGTCCATAGAATCATCAAACTCAAATCAATTGGACTATGGTTTAAATGTCTCCCCTATGTTCAACTCATTTTTAAATCTCACTTCATATACAACTAGACAAGAGTCTATTCTTATGATTGATTGTATTGGTATTTTAATATCGATTTTGTTTACAATATTTGAAGCATTTAAGTGCCTCACTTGTTACTGAAGATTATGTCCAAATAGGGGCCTTTTTTTTTCCGCTTACATGTGCTTTACTGAATGACACATTGGATTAGTTGGTGGTTGGCGAGCTAAGCTCTCATCATTTAGCATTTGGTCACCAGTCTGTTGGTTAATAAGTAAGCTCATATGTATATAAAGCTCAAACTCCACACTTCCAGCCAAATGGGGGAATTTTTTGTCAACGACGCCATTTTCATATACAATAACAATAATGCTACTGCAATTTAATGATTTGATCTAAGAAGCTAATACCCTAGCCTAATGATTTTGTAACTCTTGAGATGAAAATTGAGCTAATTGGTCCTTTATTCCTGAATATTAGTTTGATGTAGGGCTGTTGAAGCATAAACTCATCTTAACAACTTCAAGCCATTTTGGATTTAGAGGTTTGTTTAGATTAACTGAAATGCTATAATTGATGAACATGCATGAAGAAAAAGGGAAGATGACCAAAATTCTTAGGAGCCAAGGATGGTTCTTTAAGTAATGTGTACCATCACTCCTGGGTTATTGCAACTAACGTGTCTGTGAGATCACCACACACTTGTTTTCAAATGCTTTAAGCTTTAATCTTTGTGTAAAGGTTGTACTGGATTCGAACTTCTAGTAGAGTACCTCCCCTATATAGAGTATGCTTTCTCCCCCATCAAAACTGGGAAAAAAATGGTCCTTTTCATTGACTGTGGACACCATTTAGAAAGTTCACTATGTCTAAAAATTTTGGCATGGGCTTCTATGTTTTCTAGTATGGCCAGTACGCTGGAGAGGTATCAAAGATGCAGTTATGGTGCAAGCCGACCCGCCAAGGATTCACAGGTAACTTCACCTTTTCTTTTTTTTTTTTTACTATTTCATTCTAAACACATGTTAGCGACAACACCATGCGATGCAAGAAATCAGCAAGCATCCTATCCGATTTTGATATTATAAAAAACAATCCCTTAAATCTCCATCCCACGAAGGGATGGTTTTATCAAAATTTGAATGGATGAAACTGTCAAACCCCCACTCCGGATCACATAGGGTGAGCAACAGATCGGCCACCAAGGCCTTAACCAACTAATCCTGTGTATAATAAATGCAAAATACAACGGAAGACAAATAATAAAATGATCAATTTCACCGATCTCTTGAATACCAAAGGNTAGCATTCTCAATCTCATAGTTTTTAGCAGTCAAAACTCTCTCCCTTAATTATAAGAATAGATACTACTAGAAAATAAAGGTGAAACTACACCACCTTAATAAAAGCACATCAGAAAATGTCCATATCTATGGCCATGATTGCTGACTACATCAAATAATTTGTCTCACTCGCCAGAAATATGGCAAATTGAGGCAATATATATGCACATAGAATGTTGTTTTTCCAGAAGATAAATAATTTTATGGACTGACGAAGAGAAATACAACAAAGCTTAAAAAATAATTGTGTTGACATTGGCTGCTTTGCCTTCTTAGAAACATGTTTTTTGGGTGGATGTATATGGTATATGAGTGATACCCCCAAGAAGCCTATAGGAAGTTTTCTTCTTGATCGGATTGAGAAAAAAATGATTTGAAGTTTGTTTATATAAATAATTCTAATGAATGACAAATAGTCCATAGAATCATCAAACTCAAATCAATTGGACTATGGTTTAAATGTCTCCCCTATGTTCAACTCATTTTTAAATCTCACTTCATATACAACTAGACAAGAGTCTATTCTTATGATTGATTGTATTGGTATTTTAATATCGATTTTGTTTACAATATTTGAAGCATTTAAGTGCCTCACTTGTTACTGAAGATTATGTCCAAATAGGGGCCTTTTTTTTTCCGCTTACATGTGCTTTACTGAATGACACATTGGATTAGTTGGTGGTTGGCGAGCTAAGCTCTCATCATTTAGCATTTGGTCACCAGTCTGTTGGTTAATAAGTAAGCTCATATGTATATAAAGCTCAAACTCCACACTTCCAGCCAAATGGGGGAATTTTTTGTCAACGACGCCATTTTCATATACAATAACAATAATGCTACTGCAATTTAATGATTTGATCTAAGAAGCTAATACCCTAGCCTAATGATTTTGTAACTCTTGAGATGAAAATTGAGCTAATTGGTCCTTTATTCCTGAATATTAGTTTGATGTAGGGCTGTTGAAGCATAAACTCATCTTAACAACTTCAAGCCATTTTTGGATTTAGAGGTTTGTTTAGATTAACTGAAATGCTATAATTGATGAACACGCATGAAGAAAAAGGGAAGATGACCAAAATTCTTAGGAGCCAAGGATGGTTCTTTAAGTAATGTGTACCATCACTCCTGGGTTATTGCAACTAACGTGTCTGTGAGATCACCACACACTTGTTTTCAAATGCTTTAAGCTTTAATCTTTGTGTAAAGGTTGTACTGGATTCGAACTTCTAGTAGAGTACCTCCCCTATATAGAGTATGCTTTCTCCCCCATCAAAACTGGGAAAAAAATGGTCCTTTTCATTGACTGTGGACACCATTTAGAAAGTTCACTATGTCTAAAAATTTTGGCATGGGCTTCTATGTTTTCTAGTATGGCCAGTACACTGGAGAGGTATCAAAGATGCAGTTATGGTGCAAGCCGACCCGCCAAGGATTCACAGGTAACTTCACCTTTTCTTTTTTTCTTTTTTTACTATTTCATTCTAAACACATGTTAGCGACAACACCATGCGATGCAAGAAATCAGCAAGCATCCTATCCGATTTTGATATTATAAAAAACAATCCCTTAAATCTCCATCCCACGAAGGGATGGTTTTATCAAAATTTGAATGGATGAAACTGTCAAACCCCCACCCCGGATCACATAGGGTGAGCAACAGATCGGCCACCAAGGCCTTAACCAACTAATCCTGTGTATAATAAATGCAAAATACAACGGAAGACAAATAATAAAATGATCAATTTCACCGATCTCTTGAATACCAAAGGAATAAACTAAACATCACTAACATCATTATTAAACTCATGTAAAACAATAACTAAACTATAAGGTTCACTACTCTAAAGTCTAAACATAAGCAACATTAATCCCAAAAATAATTAAATATTTGTCTCAAAACTATAAAAGGTNATGGGCTTCTATGTTTTCTAGTATGGCCAGTACGCTGGAGAGGTATCAAAGATGCAGTTATGGTGCAAGCCGACCCGCCAAGGATTCACAGGTAACTTCACCTTTTCTTTTTTTTTTTTTACTATTTCATTCTAAACACATGTTAGCGACAACACCATGCGATGCAAGAAATCAGCAAGCATCCTATCCGATTTTGATATTATAAAAAACTATCCCTTAAATCTCCATCCCACGAAGGGATGGTTTTATCAAAATTTGAATGGATGAAACTGTCAAACCCCCACCCCGGATCACATAGGGTGAGCAACAGATCGGCCACCAAGACCTTAACCAACTAATCCTGTGTATAATAAATGCAAAATACAACGGAAGACAAATAATAAAATGATCAATTTCACCGATCTAATGAATACCAAAGGAATAAACTAAACATCACCAATATCATTATTAAACTCATGTAAAACAATAACTAAACTATAAGGTTCACTACTCTAAAGTCTAAACATGAGCAACATTAATCCCAAAAATAATTAAATATTTGTCTCAAAACTATAAAAGGTATTTATTCTTGAAAATCTACAATGAAATAAATCTTCAATCCTTCTAATTCTTTGTCTATCCGGGGACTTACTCCTCTCCTTGATCCTCACCTGAAAAATGTTAAATGTTTGGGTGAGTACAAAGGCTCGTGAATAGCAACTACCTCTAATGAGGTGTGAAAATAAATTCCAAATTTTATATGCAAAAATAAAATTTGTTACCTACATAAGTACAACAAATTGTACCCTAATTCCTTCCACATAATCATGGAAACAAAATGATCTCATGATCATAAAAAACTTTATAAAAAAAAAGACATTTATAACCCAAACACACACTCAATTTAACAAATAACTTTATAAACATTTATAACTCAAAACACTCTCACACACACACACACATTCAGTTTCAAATACATTTGTCAAATCATGTTTGTTACCACTAGCCTGGTAACTGGTCCCGTCTCTTGTCATCACTAGTCTGATAACTGGTTTCATCTCTTGTTATCACTAGCCTGATAACTGGCACCTATGTGCACATCCCTATACCGACTACACCGGTATACAATCTCATTACCATTTAGACCTGATAACCCAGTCCCCTTCTCATAAAACATGATTTCAACATACACACTAAAACTGTTGTTTTAGTCTTAACGCACACAAAATTTTCCTTTCATCATCAAAACACATTTGAGCAATGATATAAAATCATCTCATAAGTTTTTCCAAACTTCACAAGTATAACAATTCACAATTGTAAAATATTTAATTGCAACCCCAAACATCAACATATATCATATATATATAAATTCACACACACACACCCACAGTTTAATATAGAAAATTCTCCCAATAGAAGTAGTAAACTACTCATCTTGATCTCTAAAATCCAATTCAAAGAACTCTTTCTCAATCTTAATGCAATCACCACCTATTCCAAAAATAACATATAACAGTAAATTCTTTTTCCTAATTTCGTCGTTTCACGATTTTATATTTAATTTTTTTNAGAAAATTCTCCCAATAGAAGTAGTAAACTACTCATCTTGATCTCTAAAATCCAATTCAAAGAACTCTTTCTCAATCTTAATGCAATCACCACCTATTCCAAAAATAACATATAACAGTAAATTCTTTTTCCTAATTTCGTCGTTTCGCGATTCTATATTTAATTTTTATNAAGAACTCTTTCTCAATCTTAATGCAATCACCACCTATTCCAAAAATAACATATAACAGTAAATTCTTTTTCCTAATTTCGTCGTTTCACGATTTTATATTTAATTTTTTTACTTCCTATCCATTGATATATATTTAATATATATTTCACATATAAATATCCTTTCTAATATGAGATAATAGGGTATGAAAGTATTCTGGCCTATTTAGAAATTTTTTTTAAAGTTTTGGGGTCAAATCATAATTTTTAAAACTTTTGGGGCCAAAGTATAATTTCCTTAAAAAAACGAATTTTCTGTTTTCGGGCTTGCCATAAATTTTTAAGAATTCTGTTCTTCCAACTTACCAAGTACAAAGGTACTTAAAATTAAGTTTAGAAGAATAAAGGGGTCAAAATAAAACTCTTTGAAACAAAAAGGGTGTTTCTATAATTTTTTTGGAATTGGTCTTCTTCGTCCTGCGGTAGAACTTGAACCAGTATTCCTTTCCCCTTTGGTTTTTTGTTTTTTGCCTTGGTAAGACATTAAACAAATTCTTTAAAGCCTTAAAAACAATAAATCTAATATTAGGTCTCAAAACACTTAAATTAACTACTTCCAATAAAACCTATTTATACATCCATCACTATTCTTCACCATGAATATATATATATAATGATTAAATACAAAATTAAATTTCAATTTGAAGACTAACCTTGATGATCAAATCTTCAAGTTTTCTTCATTCTTCTCTAAATTCCCTTCTTATTTCTCTTCCTTTTTCTTTACTCAAAACCCTAGCCTCTCCTCTCTTTTCTATTATTCTAATGTCTGTGTAGGTGTTGGGAAGAGAATATATGTATCTATATCTATACATATATATAAAAAGTTTGACCTATCCCACAATACTACCATATTTAAAACTATATGTANATTTGTCAAATCATGTTTGTTACCACTAGCCTGGTAACTGGTCCCGTCTCTTGTCACCACTAGTCTGACAACTGGTCTCATCTCTTGTTATCACTAGCCTGATAACTGGCACCTATGTGCACATCCCTATACCGACTACACCGGTATACAATCTCATTACCATTTAGACCTGATAACCCAGTCCCCTTCTCATAAAACATGATTTCAACATACACACTAAAACTGTTGTTTTAGTCTTAACGCACACAAAATTTTCCTTTCATCATCAAAACACATTTGAGCAATGATATAAAATCATCTCATAAGTTTTTCCAAACTTCACAAGTATAACAATTCACAATTGTAAAATATTTAATTGCAACCCCAAACATCAACATATATCATATATATAAAAATTCACACACACATACACCCACAGTTTAATATAGAAAATTCTCCCAATAGAAGTAGTAAACTACTCATCTTGATNCTTTTTGATGATACACAAAATAAGTTTATACACAATCAACAGTCGAATGTATGATTCAAAATAATTAATTAAGCAATCTATAAAATAATTAATGAATGAGACAAATATTGAATTAACACAAGCAACATACAGATGTATAGTGGTTCGATCAGGATGACCAACTCCACTTGAAAGGCGGCGACGGTGGTCTGAGAACTTTATTAATAAAGTAGATGGTGGGAGAAAGAGAGAGAGAGCAAGGGTGAGTTCTAGGCAGCTAAGAGAGAGAGTACTGTGTACAAGGTGTGTAGGGAGAGATGTCTCTCGTGAGGGTTTACAATTTATAGGCACAAAACCTTAGTTGAGGTGGTAACGNGGTCTATATTATTTGTGACAACTTATGTAGCTTGTCACTATTAACTTATAGTGACACATCTATAGTGACAACCTAGTCGCAATTTTTTTTTCACCGCTAACTACTTTTATGACAAATTTAAGAGTTTTAGTAACGACTTTTCTTGTCACTAAAGTTGCTATTTTTTGTAGTGTAGGNGGATAGTTACAACTAAGATATGTATAATTAGAGATAGTTTTGATCTTGGAGAGTGGCTATTCCGGTAATTACTATCCTCGTGCGCTAATATTCTTGGATCCCTTGAATCTTGATTTGGACCGAATTCATGAATTGAGTTTGGCCTATTTTTTAGTTGATTTAAACTTAATTAATTAGGTTTGACTCAGCTAAATTTGGGCTCGTCACTTTCTATTACATTGAATCTTCTTTTTAACTAGGTATAGTAATGAACTCATGCACAACCATACTTCAGCTAGTTGCTGTTGATTGAAATGCCCAATATGCCCCTCGACCTTGTTCTTTAAACTAAAACCTAACTGCTGCATGTCCATAAGCAGAGCATCTACCAGGAGTATTTAAACCTCAAAGCAGAAGTTGAGGCCCTGCAACAATCTCAAAGGTAACTTCACCATAGTGCATCACTTGCAGATTAATATGCAAGTTTTGTCATTTCAAAGACATAGTATTGTGCCTAATACTCATTACTTATTTGAGGAGATCACTATTTGAAATTCTTCAGGCATTTTCTTGGGGAAGATTTGGGGCAATTAAGCACAAAGGAGCTCGAGCATCTTGAGCGTCAACTCGACTCATCCTTGAACACAATTAGATCCACCAGGGTATGTAAATTTCACAATGGCCATAACTATATCCAAAATAAAATGTAATACGGTCACAAATACATATGTCGTGGAAACTACAGAACTACTGAGTTTTACTATAGTTCATACTAGAAATGTTTAAAAACTTTAGTTTTATCGTAACTGTGACCTCTTGCCTCAAACTAACCTTTATTTTTTCATTAAAAAAAAAAAACTTGTGAGTCAATGCCAGCCCTATTGTGTATGCAAGTGGCTCTGTGTGAGGAAAATCATGTGGTTGTGGTTGTGGTTGAAATTGTCACTAAATATATTAGTGACAACAAAATATTCCGTCACTAATGATTGATTGATACTAATTAGTGTTAATATATTTTGATACTAATTTTTTTTTTGGGCTGAAAATAGTTTTTAAGTGACAGAAATATACTTTTTAGTGATGAAAGTTTAAAATATTAGTGGCGATAAAATTTTGTCGCTATTAAGAGTGATTTAGTGATGATACAGAATCTTCACTAAAGGTCTATATTATTTGTGACAACTTATGTAGCTTGTCACTATTAACTTATAGTGACAACCTAGTCGCAATTTTTTTTTTTCACCGCTAACTACTTTTGTGACAAATTTAAGAGTTTTAGTGACGACTTTTCTTGCCACTAAAGTTGCTATTTTTTGTAGTATAAGATTTTCTTTACGACAAAATTGATAGACACGACATAAAAGTTATCTTTCAAAGCGTCCTCCAGGCCAATGTTTCATTCATGAGTGAATTATCTTTTCCTGGAGCGACATAGGTGTCCATTTCTTTCATGGAAATACTTGAACTGTCTGTCTGCCAAAGGATAATTGTGGCTTTTATAAAAGGCATCTAACGTTACTGTTCTTAATGATTTGTAGACCCAATATATGCTTGATCAACTATCTGATCTTCAACAGAAGGTATGCATTGGAAAACATTTTATATCGTCTGCGTTGTTAATGCAATAATGTTTGACATGTCCAAAATTTTAATGCTTTTTCAGGAACAAACACTATTGGAAGTCAACAATGGCTTAAGGAGCAAGGTACAAACACCTGAGCTAGATACTTGAAACCTTTTTTTTTTTGTCAAATTTGTTTCCTCTTGTGGTTTTATGGGGTTTAGAAAACTTGAAATAAATGATATTTTCTTGTGTTGCTTTTTCTCATTTCCTTTTATAGTTCTTGGAAAAAAAAAACGATCTTTTAGGTTTGGGGGTCTGGCACATAAACCTACTACCCAATGGGGGAGCCATGTTCATTTTTGGGTTAATTGCTTTTTAACCCCGTGGTTTCAATTAGAAGTATCTTACCTATTTGATGTATAAAATTATGTATATTACCCCTGTATAGTTATGTACCAATGCGAATTAATTGGCGTCGTTAATAGAATTAAAAAATTACCATAATACTCAATTTTTAAATCAAACTTTTCATCTGATTTAGTCTTGACTATAAAACTAATGGAACATGACAATAAGTTAACACATTTTAATCAAACATGCTAAGTCTCTTTTTCCCTTAAGTGAAGTTTTGTTCCGGTGCCGAAAATTACTTGTTTTTTTTTTACATGTTTTTTGATCTGGAACCAATGTCCTACCTATTTGAATATTATACCATATATTATAAACGGTATTTTAGATACTTTGACAATGTTTTTTTTTTGGAGGAAATCAATGGAAAGAAGGCTCACAACATGTTTTGAACATGAGAAGTACATTCTCCGTTAACTTGAATGATAAAAATAATCATTTTACTTTGGTACATAACTACAAGGGGGTAATGTGCATAATTTTAAACGTCAACTAGGTAATGTACTTTTAGTCAAAATCACATAGGGGTAAAAAACAATTAACCCTTCATTTTTTTTGTTGTTGTTTTTTTTTTTCTTTGGGGGGGAGGGATTATGGTCCCTGGCATTCAAATAATGCCTGAGTATTACTAGTATGTCAAAGAACCTACATATTAAGTTATTCCAATGGCCTTTCCATAGTTATCATGCTCCACAAAATTGAACATTAAAATTAACAATGGCAAAAACTTGTTTGGTCATGTTTTGGTCCTTCCATAGTAAAATCGAACCCCTACCCCTGTCTGTCCCTTCGAGTATATCATTCCAGTTAAAGCTTACAAAGCAGAGTCGGAAATAAACCTTACCACTAATGGAGTTAGGGACATACCAACATGCTACAACCAAGATGGAAAATTACTAGCATCGTGGGTATAAGAACCCTGCAACTGCGTGCGACAATTAAAAAAAATAGCATTGATTTGGTAGTCACATTCAATTTTCCCAGATCTTTTTCCTAACCAAGAAACCAATAAAGTATATGCTTCGATTTTGAACTTTGGCTTGTAACCACAAAAATATATGTACTTTTTTAATAAGATTAGGATGGGAACTATTGTAATAATTCTTTAAGGCGGAAGACCATGTTCTTNTGCGTGCGACAATTAAAAAAAATAGCATTGATTTGGTAGTCACATTCAATTTTCCCGGATCTTTTTCCTAACCAAGAAACCAATAAAGTATATGCTTCGATTTTGAACTTTGGCTTGTAACCACAAAACTATATGTAGTTTTTTAATAAGATTAGGATGGGAACTATTGTAATAATTCTTTGACCTTTCCAAAATTTTCTACTTTACAGCGGTTATATAGAAGTCGGATTTGGAATTTTGGATATTATTTGTATCAATGATTTGGTTAATCATGAATGATTCGTTATGAGACCGTGTAAATATAATTCATTTCTATACTTTGCTGTTAGACTATTAACAATAAGCGGGGTCTAAAATTTACATTTTGACAGTTGGAAGAATGTACTGCATCCCTTCAACCATCATGGGAAGCTGGGGGGAACAATATGGAGTACAGACTCCAGCCTTCTCAGCCAGATTTATTTTTTGAACCTCTGGATTGCAATCATACATTGCAGATTGGGTATGTTTCCTTTCCCTTTTTCTATAAAATTGGTTTCATTGATTTAAAAAAGAAGTGTAGAATATATAATACAGTTCAAGACTTGTCAAAATGCTCCCGAGTTTTACTACTAAGAGCGTTCCTCTTGTTGTATTTCGCCTCCTTATATGCACAAGTTCACCNCTGAGTATTACTAGTATGTCAAAGAACCTACATATTAAGTTATTCCAATGGCCTTTCCATAGTTATCATGCTCCACAAAATTGAACATTAAAATTAACAATGGCAAAAACTTGTTTGGTCCTGTTTTGGTCCTTCCATAGTAAAATCGAACCCCTACCCCTGTCTGTCCCTTCGAGTATATCATTCCAGTTAAAGCTTACAAAGCAGAGTCGGAAATAAACCTTACCACTAATGGAGTTAGGGACATACCAACATGCTACAACCAAGATGGAAAATTACTAGCATCGTGGGTATAAGAACCCTGCAACTGCGTGCGACAATTAAAAAAAATAGCATTGATTTGGTAGTCACATTCAATTTTCCCGGATCTTTTTCCTAACCAAGAAACCAATAAAGTATATGCTTCGATTTTGAACTTTGGCTTGTAACCACAAAACTATATGTAGTTTTTTAATAAGATTAGGATGGGAACTATTGTAATAATTCTTTGACCTTTCCAAAATTTTCTACTTTACAGCGGTTATATAGAAGTCGGATTTGGAATTTTGGATATTATTTGTATCAATGATTTGGTTAATCATGAATGATTCGTTATGAGACCGTGTAAATATAATTCATTTCTATACTTTGCTGTTAGACTATTAACAATAAGCGGGGTCTAAAATTTACATTTTGACAGTTGGAAGAATGTACTGCATCCCTTCAACCATCATGGGAAGCTGGGGGGAACAATATGGAGTACAGACTCCAGCCTTCTCAGCCAGATTTATTTTTTGAACCTCTGGATTGCAATCATACATTGCAGATTGGGTATGTTTCCTTTCCCTTTTTCTATAAAATTGGTTTCATTGATTTAAAAAAGAAGTGTAGAATATATAATACAGTTCAAGACATGTCAAAATGCTCCCGAGTTTTACTACTAAGAGCGTTCCTCTTGTTGTATTTCGCCTCCTTATATGCACAAGTTCATCTAGCGTGATAACCGTCTTCTGCAAACTAGTTTACTTCTTTATGTTTGTTGCGTTACAGTTACAATCCCATGGCATCGGCTCAGCTGAACATTGCAACATCGACACAAAACACAAATGGAATTGTTCCAGGATGGATGCTTTGATTCAGGATCTCAAAGGCAAATGTAATTTGGTCACAGAAAGGTCTACATGGAAGAGCTCTTCTGTCTGATTTCATGAACTAGCTGCTCAATGCAGCTTGTTATTGGATGGAGAGAACTAATAAAAGGAATACATTGTATTGTAAAAGATTGCTGTTTGATATGTACTAAACTTCAAAACCGCGACAATAATAATAACAATTGGCATGTAATAAATGAAATTTCAGTACTGTTTTAGTATGGTATAAAGCTCGTGTTCTTTCATTATCGATTATGTTAGAAATTTCACTTTATCCCTCGGTTTTGTAAATGCTTGCAATGTTCTTAAAAAAATAATAGCCCTTTCTTTAATAGATATGGTCCTAGTTCAGCATCATTGCACAGGAATGTTGAAGAAAGTTAGGTACATCTCTTTGTTGACTCGTTTGGTACAATGCATTTGGAATGCCCCAATCTTTGTGCCTTGTTGCCTTAGCTAGCCTTTTTTCTGCATTTCACAAGTCACATAAATAGTAGCTTCTCCATCCGAAATAGAAGCTTCTTCATGCCCGAGTTAATTCACCATTGTATCCCTTCCCCCTGGGAAGGTGACTGTTGTTGATTTTGTATTATGTATATATCGTATTTTAAGGATTGTCACACGTGACGATCTTGGCAACTCGGATTGAACTGAATACCTTCCCCTTACATTGAATATGCAAAAACAATATAGTGTATTACATATAAGTTTGTCTTACTTATTCCAAAATCGCTGGATTTTATATGAACCATTTGTAGTCTAGCACGGTTTTAAGAAATTAGACTCTATTCACTTGGAATGGTGTCCTTATAATGTAAGAGTTTTGTATTGGGAAAATTTGTACCACGAGGATCTAAAAAACAATTTTTTTTTTTGTTCAACGGTAAAAAGGTGTTGTGATCAGTTTATGCGCACTTCGATTAATACTTTCTCTGGTCCATGCCGGGACTAGGATATTCATAAGGGATAATTCTCTCATGGATTTGCTCCAATAAATTGTCAAGATTCAAACTCAGAACTTCTTAGTTTACGNGTTTTAAGAAATTAGACTCTATTCACTTGGAATGGTGTCCTTATAATGTAAGAGTTTTGTATTAGGAAAATTTGTACCACGAGGATCTAAAAAACAATTTTTTTTTTTTGTTCAACGATAAAAAGGTGTTGTGATAAGTTTATGCGCACTTTGATTAATGCTTTCTCTGGTCCAGTCAAAGACAGGTCATCCATGCCGGGACTAGGATATTCATAAGAGATAATTCTCTCATGGATTTGCTCTAATAAATTGTCAAGATTCAAACTCAGAACTTCTTAATTTATGNCTTTCTCTGGTCCATGCCGGGACTAGGATATTCATAAGGGATAATTCTCTCATGGATTTGCTCCAATAAATTGTCAAGATTCAAACTCAGAACTTCTTAGTTTACGGTTCATTTATGTTATCACTTGAGTTACCCACAAAAAACTGTATAATGCATTATCAGCCAAACCACTTGGCGTGCAGACAAGCATTTAGTCCCGTATGTTACATCATCTCACAATTAGATTCAAAAAATCATCAACCGTATCGCAAATCTTGCACCTAGTTTCGCCTAATGGCGTGTTATGACGGGAAACCAACGATTCAAGATTCACTATACATAACTAACGATTATACTTTCTTAAAAGTGTTAAAGTTTATATGTAGTGAGTCATTTTATATTATATTAAGACATTTTTACTTATTTTTAAACCCATATAAGATTCGCACACATATAATACCAAACAAATCGTTCTTTCGTTGTCCAGTATGTTTAGGAGTAGACTACGGTACATCCCACAAGTTTTTCGGTATCATACAAAAATATGCCACATTTGTGGTAGCTTTTACCACATTTGTTGATAGTTTTACCACTTTGTGATACTCAAAAAATGAAAAAAATATTTATCACAACAGTAGTAAAAATATTCATAAATATNCCAAACAAATCGTTCTTTCGTTGTCCAGTATGTTTAGGAGTAGACTACGGTACATCCCACAAGTTTTTCGGTATCATACAAAAATTTGCCACATTTGTGGTAGCTTTTACCACATTTGTTGATAGTTTTACCACTTTGTCATACTCAAAAAAATGAAAAAAATATTTATCACAACAGTAGTAAAAATATTCATAAATGTAGTAAATCAATCATAAAAGTAATAATTTTTTTTGTACTTAAGAAACATAGTAAAAATATGCATAATAGTGGTAAAAACACCCATTAAAATGGTAAATCAATTACAAAAGCGATAAATATTTTGGTTGTAAAATGACTTATAAAAATTGTAAAAATATCATTTGAAATAGTAAATTTTGGCGGTATGGCACTGAAAATTTTTTTGGCTGCACCAAAGTCAGGTCCGTATGTTTATGGTTGTTTGCAAGTCTGCCCTTCGTNAAAATATGCATAATAGTGGTAAAAACACCCATTAAAATGGTAAATCAATTACAAAAACGATAAATATTTTGGTTGTAAAATGACTCATAAAAATTGTAAAAATATCCTTTGAAATAGTAAATTTTGGCGGTATGGCACTGAAAGTTTTTTTGGCTGCACCAAAGTCAGGTCCGTATGTTTATGGTTGTTTGCAAGTCTGCCCTTTCCTGGGTCTACCCTTGTGGAAAAATGGCCATAACATAAAATTCCATTCACGTGGGCGGTGGAGAATTCATTCATTGACTATTAGAACATCCTGGGGCGATAAGGTGGCGGGCCAAGCTGGTTCAGGGTTAGCTAGACTACTAGGCTCTAGGTTCGGGCCTCGTTGGCCGTTTGGCCATCTTAAAGTTTGAATTATGGTTGTCAATTTTTATATATCAAGATGAACTCGACTTGATACAAATTTCAAAACTAATATTTGATAAATGATAAATGATTTAAAATAAGATCAGACACAAATAACACAATTAACATATAATGGCAGAAAATAAATNTGAATTATGGTTGTCAATTTTTATATATCAAGATGAACTCGACTTGATACAAATTTTAAAACTAATATTTGATAAATGATAAATAATTTAAAATAAGATCAGACACAAATAACACAATTAACATATAATGACAGAAAATAAGTATTTTTTAATTTTTTTTTTTAGTATTATGAGATGTTGTAAAATTAAATAAGTTTTTACTAATACGAAAATGACATATTTTAAAAATGACATGATACGACGTNGAGATGTTGTAAAATTAAATAAGTTTTTACTAATACGAAAATGACATATTTTAAAAGGGACATGATATGACCTAATTGACAGCCTGATACGACACAATTGACAGCGTTAGTTTGAATGATGCATGGCTTGTAAAGAAAGACAAGAAACCAGTGATCTGATAACCATAAACATACTTGTTTTTGTCTCTTATAAGACTTAAATGAAGAGGACAAAGAATAAGGATGTGTGTAGTCTGGATTCCCATCTATATATTGCAGACTTTATGTTGTGAGATTATAGTAAGAGTTTATGATCTTGTAAGGGAAAGGCCACAACAACATCTATATAGATGTAGGAATATAATAATGGGAAGAGGGAAGGTAGAGCTGAAGAGGATTGAGAACAAGATTAATAGGCAGGTGACATTTGCAAAGAGAAGAAATGGGTTGTTGAAGAAGGCTTATGAACTTTCTGTGCTCTGTGATGCTGAGGTTGCTCTCATCATCTTCTCCGCCCGTGGCAAGCTCTATGACTTCTGCAGCAACTCTAGGTAAACACACACACACACGCACATATATGTATATTAGTCTTGTGGGTTCTTTTAATTGTTGTTTATAACAGAAAGGCAGAGTTAATTAGAAGCAACAAAAGTAAGAAGGAAAAATGGGGATTAATTAGAGGATTATTGGTCTTTTGGAGTTCTTGCGACTGCAGTATGATGTTGGATAAAATCTATTTAAAATATGCATATATTGCCATGTTTATCAAAAAAGAAGGAAAAATGGATTTGGTGATAGAATTGAATGTGTCGAGTTTTCGAGTCAGACATGTTTTGAGTCTTGGATGATGTTTTATAGAGTTCGATGGTCTTCATTCGTGGAAGTGTTTGCATGTGGTTGGTGTTCTTGTATTGATTATGTATGAAGATTTTGGCATGTGCTTTCTTGTTGTAGTATTGCCGCGACATTGGAGAGGTATCAAAGATGCAGTTATGGTGCACTCGAAGCAAGCCAACCAGCCAAGGATTCGCAGGTTACTTTGCATTTTTTTTTTCCCCCTCTCTTACTACTCTCTCTCACCCTCTCTATAATTTTATTGTAACTAGCTTTACTACTGAACTCATGCACAACCATAATTCAATGAGTGATGTTGATTAAATGACCAGTATTACCCTTGTTCTATTACACCAAATCTAACAGTTACATGTCTTTAAGCAGAACAACTACCAGGAGTACTTGAAGCTGAAAGCAAGAGTTGGGGCCCTACAACAATCTCAAAGGTAACTTCACCATAGATATTAGTGCATCAGTTTCACTTTCAACAGTGGCCCTGATTAATATTCATGTTCTTCCAAAGTCATTACTGTGCCTAGCACTCATTACTAATTTTTGGGAGATTAATTTGAAATTCTTCAGGCATTTTCTAGGGGAAGATTTGGGGAAATTGGGCACAAAGGAGCTTGAGCATCTTGAGCGTCAACTCGACTCATCTTTGAAGCAAATTAGATCCACGAGGGTATGTGTTTCTAACAATGGCCAAAACTATATCCAAGAGAAAATTTAGTTGATCGTCGAAAAGTTGATTATTGAAGCTGTGACTTCTTGCTTCAATCTTGTTCATCGCCATTTTAAGATAGAAGGAACCCTATCCATTTGGTTTAATGAAAATCCTCGATGGACAAACACAACCAGAACTTATCTTTCATGAGTCTTGCAGGATAGGGTTTCAACCATGACTGAATTATCCTCCCCTGGCTTTCCTAGGCATGACAAAAAAAATGGGTATTACTCGACTGATCGAAAAATGGAACAAAAAATAGGAACGAAATAATCTGGTACTGACATGATAGTGACTTTAATATCATTTTTACACTGACAAGAGTTGAAATTCACTTATCTCAAGTCAAAGTCATATCATTTGGTGTTTTTATCTTCTTTCGATCAATCTAGTATTACCAAAAAAATAATAATGTAATTGTGGCTTTTGAGGAAGCCATCTAACTCCACTATTCTTCACTGTATTGCAGACCCAATGCATGCTTGATCAATTTGCTGATCTCCAACAGAAGGTATGCATCAGCAAAAACATTTGATATCATCCTAGTTGTTTGTGTAATAATGTCAATATTGCCAAACTTTTAATGCTTTTTCAGGAGCAAACACTATTGGAAGTCAACAAAGCCCTGAGGAGCAAGGTATAAATAGCTGAGCTACGTTTACCCAGATAATATATTCGAAATCTTTTTTATATTTAAGTATTTTTCCTTTTGTTGTTATATGGGGTCCAATTAAACTAAAAATATATGGTAATTAAAGACAAGATAAGAGTGTTAGTGAGGTGTTAATTCTCCAAGTAGTGAAAAATATTTTGTGTTTACAAGAATTAATGGAGATAGTGACGAGATAATATAATGTTTGGAGTTATGTTTAAAATCTATATGAACAAGGTATGTAGTCCACTGTTAGAGATAAATAGAGTTGAGTTGAGTGAAGATTACTTTTGAATATGTGGTTTGTAATCCATTTTAATGAAGAATTAGTTTAGCTTGAGGGTTGATCACTTCTTATACTTCATTTCCACTGTATTCCAGTCCTTTTTTTTTTTTTTTTTTTAAATTTTTTTGGGGGAGGGGGAGAGGAGAAGGAAGCTTGAACCCTTGATTGAACGCAAAACCTTCACAAGGTGAAGAGTACCATTAGACTAAAGGTTCATTGATCTGTATTCTAGTCCTCTTAATTCCAACAAAATGGTATCAAAACCGTTCCAGTGATCTCATATTTTTTTGGTGCCTGGCTGCCTTCAAATCGTTTAAAGATTGATCAACTTTGAAACCACACATCATTTCCCTGACCAATAAACCAAGTTTTCTGGAGACATTAACCTGATTTTCATGCATCGACGAATTGCAGTTATATTATTAACAATTAGGTGAGTTTAAATTTCTGTCTTCGCAGTTAGAAGAAAGTACTGTACCCCTTCAACCATCATGGGAACACAGGGAGAGCAATATGCAGTACATACACCAGCCTTCTAGGCCCGACGGATTTTTTGAACCTTTGGAATGCAATCATACATTGCAGATTGGGTATGTTTCTTTCCTCTTTGTTCAAAAAAATTGGTTTCATCGATTAAAAAAAAATGACATACATATAATATAGTTCAGTACATGTCAAAACACTCTAGAGTTTATACTAAGCATGGTAATCATATTATGCAAGTTAGTTTACGTTTCTATGATTCTTCAATTACAGATATAATCCCTTGGCGTTGGCTCAGCTGAATGTTGCAACATCGACACAAAATGAAAATGGAATTATCCCAGGATGGATGCTTTGATTCAGGATATAAAATGCAAATTATTTCGTCATAGAAACGTCTACATGGAAGATCTCTTGTGTCTTTGTTCATGACCTAGATGCTCAATGCAGCTTGTTACAGGATGGAGAAAACAAATAAGAGAAAATATATTGTATTGGAAAAGATTGCTGTTAGATTTGTACTAAACTTCAAAAACCGCAACAAGAATAATAAGTTGCATGTAATTAATTGAATTTCTATTTTGGGTATGAAATATTTGTGTATTAAAGTCGTTGAACACTTTCAAAAAATAATCAATCAACTCTGTATTCCATGGGAAACCAACTCTCCTATGAGTCTATTTACATCTAAAGCACATGTACATATCCATTATTTCATTGTCTTTTAGGCATATTTGGCAAAAGGGTGGCTGTCTTTTACACATAACTACAGCTAGATATGGACATTTGATTTTTGGTTTGCCACTATCAATTTTTTTTTTTTAAAAAAATTATTATCACAAATGAAACTTCTATTAATTAGAGGAAATGTATAACAATAATGTACAAGGAATCCATACACTTGTGCAACAAAGAAAAAGAGAAGTAAATACTGTAATTACTAAACTCTTCAGTAGCCGATGCCCATACAGAAGACAAAGTTATCAAGTAATATACTGCATGAAGCCACATGCATTAAACATTACAGATAGCTCAAGAAGCTTAAATTCAGTTCTTGGGAGGAACTTCAATATAATTTTTTTTTTTTGATGTCCTAGACATTGATTTATGACATAAATAACAAGACTTAAAAGAGTTCTTGCTTGAAGAATCTAGTCCTGATGAGCAAAAAAACTACCTTGCTCAGATGGTTAAGGATGTAAAATTAGACAAAAAACATTAGTAACACAGGCCAGTTTTAAAAATAAAACAGGCATACACCCCAGTATTGTTATAAGGAAAAGGTTTTTCATAACTCGATATCAGTCTTTGGTGCTTTTGCAATCCTTGCAGCCCCAACATGATGAGAGAGAGAGAGAGAGAGAGAGAGAGAGAGACTAACCATGGAACATGGAAAATAATTCATGACCTTTTTGTTTTGTAAATATATCGAATAACACATCAAACCCCAGCATGTTGCAAAGTACATACCAATCTTCACTCTCTTTCCTCAAACAATCCTCTTCATAATCTTTTGAGGATCTTGGAAACTATCTTAGTATCATGGTTAGCAATGATGCTGATTAGTGGTTTAGACCATAATAACTGCGGATGTAAAAAAGAATGTCCCGTTCATTTTCGATAAAAAGCTTTGGATGGGGAAGAAAAAAGGTAGAAGATGAAATAGCTTGGGATAAAGCCAGGCTGTGATAGCCAAAGAAAACAATGATAGAAGACAAAGAGCTTGGGATGGGAGAGGAGAGAGGTCTCTCTTCGGATTAGTGTTAATTATCTATTCACGTAATTAAGTTCATACAAAGGAAGATTAAAAGACGTAGACAGTTTGACTAATGGCCTAATTGAGTGTGCTCCATAGCTGTTTGGCTTTGTAAATTGTTTTAGATTTTTGGAGAGAATTGTCAATCTTCTAAGTTAGTATACAAGATTGGACATCTTTTTGTTCTATGATTTACTTATAATTACTTGAAGTATATCTCGTATACATGTATCTCCTCTTCGATTAATAGAATTCATTCTTACTTGCCAAAAAAATATATCATTGTTTTTACCGGAATGATAAAGAGGTGCAAATGTATTTTTTTCCTACTTCGTAATACAGGGAAAACATAAGGTCCCAAATGGTTACTCTGATATTCAGTGTATATAAAATACAGATAAAAATGATCTTCATGTATTGTTTAAGGGTAAAAAAAATTAACAGTTTTGAAGAATAATTGACATTTAAAAGTAGTATAGGTTCTGTTATAATAATGGCAAATGCTGGTGGGTGTTGCAATAATTTTTATGGACACTCCTCAACCCAAGGACAGTATATCAATTACACATTTAGAGGTTGACCCCTTTTTCTTTTCTTTGTTCATGCCTCTCAAAGAAATTTGTCATACACTAAGTTACTCACGGATGTATGTATACAGTCCGGAAACATTTTAGACTGAACACTTATTCAAATAATTCACATAAATGGAACGAATCGCGTACTATAACCTTTCTTTTTTTAAACAGGTTCATTTAATCAAAGATTTGAAAAGATCACAATCGTGTATTAGATAGTTACCGTGTTTGATTCGCTTTGCTTCTACGACTGTCTTCCCAATCGTTGTAAAAGATTAGCGAGAATGGTAAGAGGTGCACAAACAATATCCTTGCGTGGAGATGAATTCGCCAAGCTAGGGGAAACAAAGTCGTCTGGCCCTACTAGATATGGTTCAACTTTATCCCTTATAAAATAAAAATCTCTTATCACTCGTTGAATATTTTTACATTCTCACGCAGTTAATGTGCCCTAAAAAGAAGATCTTTTTTTTTTTTTGGTATGAACTCAATTACTTCTCTTTTAAAAGATGTGGTTCAGCATCATTTCGCAGAAAAGTTAAAGAAAATTAGATACAGCTTGTTGTCATTGACCAATTCCGACTACGGTTGGTACAATGCATGTGGAAAGCGCCATTCCTTGTGCCTTGCAGCCTTAGCTTGCCTTTTTCTGCATTTCACAAGTCACATAAATAGTAGCTTCAATAGGTTTGTGTGACCCCCCCTTCTCCCCTTTTTCTTCGGGGGATTACTGTTGATTGTGTGTCAAGTATGTTATCTCATTTAAAACTTGTCACACGTGGCGATCCTGGCAATTCGGATTGGAATGAATCCCTTCCTTGCTTCATTGTATATACAAAAAAATACACTGTATTACATTTAAGTTTGTCATACTTACTCTTTAATAGCTTAAATGTTCCATCAACCGTTTACAGTCGAGCATGGTTTTAAGAAATTATACTCAATATTTACTTGGATTAATGTTGTCCTTTTAATGCAAGATTTTTGTACTAGGAAAAATTGGTACCATGTAAAATGAGGATCTGTCCTAATACCACCATTATCCTCTTCTTTCTCACAATTCAAGCAATAACAGTAAAATCTGGACAAGACAATGTAAGTCAAACTGTTTGCGTGCAGATAAGCATTTAATCCAGGTATATTTAGTCAAGATTTTCTTAGATTCTGAATATCATCACTTCAACCCAAATCTTGCAGCTAATACCGTGTTGGGATACAGATAACCGAGTGATCTAAGATCTAATATATATATATATATATATATATATATATATATATATGTATATATATATGTATATATATATATACATATATATATATACATA
>CAUOFW020001225.1:732576-826252 GCA_963454935.2 Ilex paraguariensis
TTTTTTTTTTTTTTTATATCATCCGATGTAAGTAAGATTCACACAGATATATTACTCAACACATACTATTCTTTTGTTTGCTCAGTTCAGTGTTCTTTGTCCTTTCCTTGGTCTAACCTTGGGGAAAGATGGCCAAACACACAATTTCATTCGTACATGCGCGGTAGGAGCATTCATGCATTGACCATAAAAAGATACCGAGACCACCGTGTGATGTGGTTCAATTGGATACTAATCGAACTTTTCACATTGCGGTTAGAGGTTCGAGTTTTGAAGTTTATATTGAAGCTCAGTGATTAACCGCCGCTAACCTAACTAAGTTCGTTTTCGAGAGGAATAACGGGTCTGATCAGATATCTCGTAATCTCATCAGTGAGAGTCTATCAGGATGGTGTCTAGGCACTTTTTTTGGCCCCCACCCTTTTTTCTACCGGCTAAAAAAAGAAAAGGATACCCATGGATTTGATTTGAATGGTGCATGGCTTGCAAAGAAGATAGGAACCAGTTATCTGATTATCATAGACGTACTTGTTTTTGTTTCGCTGTTATAAACCTTAAATGAGTAGGATAAAGTAGAGGTGGGTGTCATTTTTATATTAATATGGGTGTCGGTAAAAAGTTATTTAATTTATCACCGGTCAAAAAGCATACAAATGAATAAAGTGAACTCCACTGAATTTACATGAGTAAGGTATTTGCCACAGATAAAGAGTAATGTTATTTGAACTTAAAATTCTAACATAATTTGTTGACCTAATGATATGGTTTAATTGAAATCATTAGATTAACACTGAATTTTAATGTTTGATGAAATCCACAATCAATCCAAAGGTCATACTGAATTAAGTCAGTAAATTATACTATTAAATTATGTCTCAATAGCATTACTCATAGATAAATGAACTAAAAAAATTAAAATTAAAAAAGTTTTTGAACTGTTTGAAGTGTTTCTAAAAAAAACTAGCTTTTCATTGGAAGCTCTTGAATAAATCCCATTTTTTAGCTTTTTGTTGGTGTTGATAAAAATTATTTTTATCCAAAAAACTAAAAAAAAAGTTGCTCAATAAGCACGACTCTAAATGACCCAGACTTCTTTTCCTCTGAAATTAAAAAAAAAAAAAAAATTGATGTTTTAAGCCAATTCTAAATATGCTCAATAACACCATATGATGTAATGTGACCGTTGGATTGGATATTTTCTCTATAAAAAGATGGATCCAGATTTGACCCTTGGAATTAAAGTGTTTAGGGGCTTGCCGCTCCACTCCCTTGCTGATATCTGGCTTAATTGAAACCAGAGAATAACCAGGCAAGTAACTCCACTCTTTTTTGTGTGAAGTTACTCCATTATTTCACCTCTCAAGGGGACACTAAACAATCTAAAAGGTTGAGTTTCTTCAGCATTATTAATTCATCAAAACGAGCTTATAGTCTAACTTTGTTACGTAAGTTCAAAATACGTGTAATTCACAAACATATTCCCGAGTACAAAAATAAACTTGTTAACCCTAAAGATATGCTTTTTTCCATAATTAGTGTGGAAAGAAAAATTAGGCGTTATCTAAACTGAGATAGAAAGAGAGAGAGGTGGTGGTTGTTGAATAGGCTGTAGACAGCACAGATGGTGGTTCGGGTGGAAGACTTTATTTATTTTTTGGGTATTTTGGGACAATTTATATTTGTAACAAAATTTTTNTGGAAGACTTTATTTATTTTTTGGGTATTTTGGGACAATTTATATTTGTAACAAAAAAAATTTTAAAAAGTTTGAACTAACGATCGAAGTTTATACATTTTTGAGATTCAAAATATAATTTTGTTGGCTGTGCTTGCCGACATTAATTCCATAACAAGGGATGGGAATATATATAATTTCAAAAAGAGAACAATATCGTATTAAAAGAAAAAAAATTTAATACCGCACTTCTAAATTTTACAAACTGTAATAAATGTTTTTATAATTTTTTGTGAATCATTTAATAACAACAAAAATCTATAACTTTTATGGGTAATTTATAATTTTTTTTGACATTTTTATAGGTATTTTTATCATTTTTTGTGATATCGATAGCAAGATACCATTTTTGTTAAGATTGATCGCAATGTACCATAAAAGTTATAAATGACAGCGCGATATCGATTNCTAAATTTTACAAACTGTAATAAATGTTTTTATAATTTTTTGTGAATCATTTAATACCAACAAAAATCTATAACTTTTATGGGTAATTTATAATTTTTTTTGACATTTTTATAATTTTTATAGGTATTTTTATCATTTTTTGTGATATCGATAGCAAGATACCACTTTTGTTAAGATTGATCGCAATGTACCATAAAAGTTATAAATGACAGCGTGATATCGATTTTTTTTTGTTACTGTAGAATTCTCCATTTCAAAAACTATAAATCATTGTAATGGTTGTAATGGATTTTAAATTATATAAATCATGTTTCTAAATTATATAAATTTCCTTTGGTCAAAAAAAAAAAAATTAATTCATATTTGACATATCTATAATTCACTAACTTGAAGAATTTGACGAGTTCACCTATTTACTACTCGAAATAACTAAAACATAAATTTAATAATCATTGATTTCACGGTAGATACACTAATTGTATTTAAAATATGCAACCTTTTATTATTTGAGGTAACCTAAGTATAAGTCTACCTATGTTACCAAAAAAAAAAATATTTTAGAATACCATTTTTCGCCCATTAAAATTTTTACATCTGTTATTTTAATTTTATTTTAACACTTCACTTCATCATCATATTTGTTATGATTTGGCTACAAAAGAATCAATANAATACCATTTTTCGCCCATTAAAATTTTTACATCTGTTATTTTAATTTTATTTTAAGACTTCACTTCATCATCATATTTGTTATGATTTGGCTACAAAAGAATCAATAAAAAAAAAAATTAATCACAAATTATTTTTCTTTAATGAGCCCTGTTAAATATAAAACTTTCCTATCAATCCAACAATTATAAGTTAGGTCCAGGTTGCCCTGGTATTCGTTTAGGTAGGTGTAGTGATATAAAAGGGAAGCCTTCTTCAATCGCCGTCAACAGGAGTGAGTAAAAGATAGACAGCAATCTATAGTTCTATACTATACTATATTTTTCTTCGATTTGTTTAAAATTAGGTCATTTATATTGGAATTAATATCCACCGGACATTAACAAATGTACAGTGCCTGAAGCCAATCAGAATTCGACAACTTAACCTGAGAAATCCGCCCTGGTTTTATAAAACCAGGCACTTAACTTTCCAAAACCACCCACCACTGTCTATGGTTGGTTCACAACTTATTCTATAAGAAAAATGCTATTCTATAAATGTTCATGATTTTGTGGACAGCATCCTGTATCACAACTATCTTCACCATTTGGAAACAACAAGGAAACCATTAATCCTCTGAGAAAAAATCTCTCTTTCTCTTTCTATTTCTATTTCTATTTCTCGTTCTTTCTCTTTGTGGAAAGAAGGAAAGAATTTCAGGGTTTTCCTTTTCTGGGTTGTTGGTTTTCTTTTTTTGTTTTTCTCAATTTATTTCTTTGGAGTTTGAGTTGTTTTCACAAAGGGCAATTGGGGCTAATTGTGTTCAACAAATGGAAACAACAAGGACACCATTAATTTTCTGAGAAAAAATCTCACTTTTTTTTTTCTCTCTCTTTCTTTCGTTCTCTGGAAAGAAAGAAAAAGATTTCAGGGTTTTCCTTTTCTTGGTTGATTTTTGCTTTTTTAATTTATTTTTTTGGAGCTTGGTTTGTTATCACAACTATCTTCACCAAATGGAAACAACAAGTAAACGATTAATTCTCTGAGCAAAAAAAAAACTCATTTTCTCTTTCTCTCTCTGCAAAGAAGAAAAGGATTTCAGGGTTTTCCTTTTCTGGGTTGGCTTTTCTTGGGAATTTGGTTGGTGGGAAAAACAGAAGGGGGTGAGAGATGGGGAGAGGAAAAGTACAGATGAAACGTATAGAGAACAAGATCAACAGACAAGTGACGTTCTCGAAAAGAAGGTCTGGATTGTTGAAGAAAGCTCATGAGATCTCTGTGTTGTGTGATGCAGAAGTGGCTGTGATTGTCTTCTCTCACAATGGAAAGCTTTTTGAGTACTCCACAGATTCTTGGTAAGTTTTTATATACTTTGTGCATTTAATATTGTGTCATCTCATACCATATTTATCTCGATCTGGCAATGAAATTATATAGATATTTCACTGAAGTTTTCAACTAGGGTTTTTTTTTTTTTTCCATGTTTGATTCTAGAGTTTCTTTTTGGTTACGATCTCTCTCCTAATATTGTTTTTATTATCTTCATTTTTCTCATGGTTTCTCCGAAGAATTTTATGTTGATGTAGTTCACGAAAGTTATCATTCTCTTTTGCTTAATGTTGTTTATGCTAAGATCTTCTTAGGTTTCAGTTTCAGATACTGTGTGATATTATAGTGACTAATACTAATGCTAAGATATCTCCCCTATGCCACAAACGAAAGGCAGATTATTTTTCTTTCAAATAATATTTTAGCTTGAGTAAGTATAACGTGTTAGAAAAGAGGAATGCTAAATTGACCAAAAAATAAAATAAAAAACAAGTATCACTCTGTACAAAAGAAAAAAGTATGTGTACACTACTCTAGTTAATCCGAATTCTATGAAAAGTATAGGTTTTGAGTCGGTACTTTTCTTGAATCTAGACATGCTAGAGTTAATGTTGATCAAAAGAAACAATACAAAGACCGTTTCAAAAGGCAAGATCTGTACCAGTCTTGCTCCAATAAAGCTTCTATTCTAAGCAGTTATTAGGTTAGTTGTCATTGTTGGATGATCATCTAATTTTGACTTGAATTTTTGAACCTTAGAGATACCATTCTTGTCCTGATTGTTTGAAGTATCAGGTGAAGAACTGACTTAAAGTCCTTTGATTATTTTAGCATTAGTCATAAGAGAATGAGGACATCTCCAGTTTTCTTGACATGATTTCTTATTACGGCAAGAGCTCGGTACAAAATTAATGGTGAAAATTGAACTAAATTGATTAGTTCCTATCACGAATCATAAAATTAAACGACTTGCCAACAAAAATAACAAATAAATAAAGTTGGCGTAAAACACTAATAACTTAATTTTGACATGATTAACCCACACAACTTACATGATTNCCTATCACGAATCATAAAATTAAACGACTTGCCAACAAAAATAACAAATAAATAAAATTGGCGTAAAACACTAATAACTTAATTTTGACATGATTAACCCACACAACTTACATGATTTTTTGTAAAATTAGAGGATATTTTATTTAATGTTATTATTATATTGATTTAGTGGATTTTATTTTATGAAAAAAAAATTATAAATTATAATTTTGATTGAGAGATAAAAATGTTTTAGCCTTGAATTTTTTTATTCAAGAATTACATAGATCAATTCAAACAAGCTACGATAATAAACAGATAAAATAAGTATAAAAATATTTAATATATTTTATTAAATTAATTTAAAATTAATTAGTCCTCCATCCAAACTAATACTTTTTTAAGGTTAGGTTAGGACAAAGCTTGTTTCTCTGAAAAATCATTGATCCTGAAGGAACTTGGTTATATTCATTAGGGTTGAGAAATGGTGTAATAATGTTTGGTTTGTAATTTATTATATGATCATGTTCCCGATTATTGGGACATTAACCAAGAAAAGTAATGATGGGATTAGCTTATTTGATGATGGTGGAAAAAAGTAAAACTGGAAATGGTGGTATTAGGGTGTGTTTGGTAATTTAAACAAAATGACAAAAGACTTGAACATGGACTGAATGAGTCAGTGACAAGGAAGTGACATGTCCACTGTTGTATATTATTATTATTTACTCTGTGCAATTATCTTCTTCCTAGTGATGGATCCACCTGAAAAGACTTTTGAGCATGGAAGTGACATGAAAAGTGCCATTAATCCCCCAAACCATTAAGTGAAGTTTTGACTAGTTTAACCCCCCCCCTGACCATTCGGTATTGTACCATTTATCATTTTTTTTAATTTTTTAAAAATAATTATTCAATGTCTTTAATATTTATATAAAAATATATAAATTATTCATATTACATCATAATAAAGTAAGATATTTGTATATTCAAATTCATAAAATATAAGATACCATGATTCTAATCCATTGATAGAACTAATCTTAGCTATTATAGATCCAAGACACCACCCTGCTACACCGAGATGTACTAAAGAACACATATTACGTGAAAAATGTTGTTTGGACCTAATTTAAAGAAGTAGTCTAGGGATCAAATCAATTATAACTGTTGAATTAAAAACGAGTTTTATGTAATTTTGGAATTCATAACTAATCTAATAACTCTAATAAATATGGTCGTTAATTAGATTTTTAAATTAAATCTTTCTAACATTACTCTTTAACGTGATCTCTCCAAATCTATAGTTGGAGCAAAAAATTCTAACTCCATTAGTGATGTCTTCTTGTTGTATTGTAACTCAATGACCAGGGGTAAACGGGTCATAATTTTTTGAATAATGTTGCATACATCATTTTTTTTATTTTTTTGCATTATTTTGTGTACCGTATCTCAATATAAATTATTAGATTAATGAATTTTGATGAATTTATCGAATATTTAAAGGTTCAAATTATGCCACGTCAAAGGATATAGGCAAACTGGTGTATAATAATAGTGCTGTCCATTGTATTAGTATTGTACGTTTCTAGCACCACCCAAGTGTTCTTGTCTCGTTGTGGGGGCATCCATGCACAGATGTTAACCAAGACTTATCACTGCCAAAACAGTTGTAAAAGCAACTGTTAGTAATTAAACTACATTTGCAACAGGTGACATTTGAAATGTGACAAGACCATGTATAAGATAGCACTACAGTTTATTTCTTATCTTAGGATAGAACCTATGGTACGGAGTGGTGTGCCGGACCCTAAAATTTTTGGACCGTACATCTCATTTTTTGATTTGTTTATGACCGTTGAATAAAACATTTAAAAAATTATTTTCAATATCTTATTTACACTCTTAATATTAGTTTACAAAGTGGGTTACTTGTTGGAACCAAAAACCTGATGAGAGTCGGTTTTTCAGTGAATTGGATGGGGAGGTTAGTGGTTGGCCGCGGGCTGCCGCCCTTATTGGTGGAGGTTAATGTGGTGGGTTTGAATTTTATCGTTTTTCTCTTTTGTAATATTTGACTCAAAAAAAAAAAAATTGGATGAGACCTGATGAACAACTGTCAGAAAAGCCGACTAGGTCCCCATAGTTTCTAGGGTTCAGTTCAATTGCATTTGGTTTGATAGCTTTTTATCTTTAAAAGTATTATTCTTCTCTTTGCCCCATGCATTGGATGACTGAAAGCCTAAAACTATATTCTTATTTTTTGGTTTAACGGTCAAAGTATTCAAATTAGTTTACGCTCACTTCGATTAATTCCCTCTCTANTTGGATGACTGAAAGCCTAAAACTATATTCTTATTTTTTGGTTTAACGGTCAAAGTTTTCAAATTAGTTTACGCTCACCTCGATTAATTCCCTCTCCAATATAATCAAATGCAGACCATCCACGCCAAAACTAGGATGAGAGATTTTATTCCTCATGATCTGACCCTAAAGAATTATTAAGATTCAAACATAGGACATTTGAATTTACAATTCTTCATTTTTACCACTTAAATTATCTTGGGAGTTAGATGCTTGAAACTATCACTACGCAAGAACTTGAACCATTCACCTTTCTAATCTTAATTTTTCAATGCCTTCACCATATCACTCTGACTAGTTATCAAAAAAAGAAGCCTTCGAAAAAGCATCTAGAATATCATATGATAGCATTCTGATAATCATCTAGAAGAAATTTTCTTCCTTGTTCTTGGTGTAACAGATGATAGCGTTCTGATCATAATCATCATCAACTTCATTGATCATTTAGAAATTAACCCTTTTTTTTTCATTCTGCAAACAGTATGGGGAAGATCCTCGAGCGGTATGAAAGATATTCTTATGCAGAGAGACAGCTAGTTTCAAATGATCCTGGATCACCTGTATGTCCTATACCTTGATCGAAATTAATACGAAACACAAATTTTTTTCATAATTATACTAGTGCCCAGAATTTCTGAAATCTGAATCAATTTGCTTGTTTGAGGATCAGTATGATTAATATGTTTCAACATTTGTACTGGTTTTGTTGTATCATGTTTGAACTGTGCAGGGTAACTGGACGCTGGAATACACCAAACTTAAGGCTAAGATTGAGCTTTTACAGAGGAACCATAGGTAAGAACTTCATTGCAGGACCAAAAAATATGCATTAAATAGAGGAAAAGACTACAGTACCCAAAAAAAGAGTTGATACCGCATCTTTAAATTTTATAACTTTTGTGGATTTTGATACAAGTTTTTGAGTTTGTTTATAACAAAAAAATTTACAAATTTTCGGAGCATATTACTAGTTTTGACGCTTTGAGTTACACATTTGTTGGGCTAACTTGCGATTGATCCTAAAAATTTTAATATGACCCAAAATTTTACGAATTTTTTGGTTTGTTTACAATAAAAAAATTACAACTTTTTGGGTCATATTACAATTTTTAAGGCTTGAGTTACACATTTGTTGGGCTAACTTGCCATTGATCGTAAAAATGTTAGAATCAGTGGTAACTTGCGATCGATTCTAAAAAATATTAGGATCGATCACAAGTTATTATAAAAGGGCTAAATAACCCTCAAAAGTTATAAAAAAACTTGTAACGGTACATTGCCATTTTTTTTCCTTTTTCTGTATTAGTAATTTCTTTGTTTTATTATTAGACATATTTTTATTGCATTGTCCTTGGTTTTATATATCCATAAACCATTTTATTAGGCACTATATGGGGCAAGATCTGGATTCATTGAACCTCAAAGAGCTTCAAAATATGGAGCAACAGCTCGATACTGCTCTCAAGCACATAAGATCAAGAAGAGTAAGCTTATAGTGTTTGTTGAAAGGCTGCACTAAATTTTATTATAGGTTTGGGTTTGGTTTGTTGACAAAAAAAAAAATTCTTCTTTTGCAGAATCAACTCTTGCATGAGTCAATATCTGAGCTGCAGAGAAAGGTATGGCCTTATGGCACTTTGGACCTTAATGCTTTGTTAGTAAAAAGATAGAAAGTCGAAAAGATAAAATATCACATTTAATAAGAAATAAAAATATGAATGATGGAAAAAGCGAGAGAATTAAGTTTCCTTCCAACTTATAAAACCTCATCCCTCCAAAATGAGGAGGAAAATTGGATGAAAATTTAATTATGTGTGTTTAAAGGTAAGTTATTTACTTTTATATTACTTAGTATATGTATATATCATATGCATCTTAGCATCTATATATACTTTTTTTTTCTTCTGCTTTTTTATCTATATCAAACAAAAAATAATAATAATCCTTACTACTTTTCATTCCTCTTACCAAACATTAATGAGGGAACAAATGATTACGTTCTTAAACGATAGAAAGTATATAATTCTTATTTTTATCCTTTGATCTTTTCATCGACCCTACCAAACACAATCACTTATCAGGAGGCTATTATTTGGACCCCATTTTTACTGCATGTGAAAAATTATGGGAAAAATATAATGAAACTATGAAGAAAAAAAAATGGAAATATCTGCTGTGTATTGTAAAAATTCTTGTGTTTTATGACAGGAGAAAGCAATTCAAGAGCAAAACTACATGCTAGAAAAGAAGGTAAGCCATATTTATAATTATCATCACCACCATCAATGAATAGTCACATGAATTTATGTTTCATAATCTTCACATAAATGGTTCTTGCCATGGTATAGGCTCATTGTCAATCCATTTCAATGTAAAGATGATTTAACACTATTTTTTTTTTCCTTTTTTTTCTTTGTAATTTTTGATTAGATCAAGGAGAAGGAGAAGCCAATGACACATCAAACGTTTTGGGAGCAACAAAACCATGGCCCTAGCTCATCAGCATTCCTCTTTCCACAGCCACTTCCCTGCCTAAACATGGGGTAATCGATCGCCTCTCTTGTACCGCATAATACAAATAAATCTAGTATACACAAATACAATTGTCGATTGGTCTCAACTCTTTTTGCATGTTTTTAACGATATATGACACTTGATTTTGTAAGTTTCATTAACTTAGTCATTTATGATATGTGATACAGTGGAGCTTACCCGGAAGAACCACCAGAAGTTCGGAGGAATGAGCTCGATCTCACTCTTGAACCATTATATCCATTCCACCTTGGATGCTTCGCCGCATGAATGACTCAAACAATGACATAATTGGCTATAGATTTTTGGTTTCTATGTGAATATCCACAAAGTAGATTCAAGTAAGAGAAAGAAGATGGCACCCCGTTATCCTATATGTAAGTGTCTGTCTTTCTTGTTGAAGAAAGAGAACCTTGAGCCATTACTGAAATGTTATGCTTATGTTTCAACTATTTATGCATGTAACCTCTTCCTTATAAAGCAATTTATTTGTGTCTAGTTGTTCTGCATTTCAATTTGAAGACATTCCCAGTTCATTGACAGGTTTGGTTAAAGTTTGGATTTCTTGTTCTTGGCACTGGTAGGTTTGATTAGGGTAAGGAGATTGGAGAAGAAGTAAGGAGAGAAGTTTGTCAATGACTACTTGAAGTGCCTGCAACTGTGACATCCTTTTTGGATGATCCTAACTTGTGTTGTCTTTATGTTAGTTTCCCACCCCACACGAGGGAAAAGCGGAAGTTTATAAATTGGTAATCTATTGCACGAGACTTTCGTCTCTACAAGTGTGCAAAACAAGGTTTATAAAATTGGATATATGGCAAGCATTTGCATTATCCAGTCTTTGTCCATATTTCAATGTAAAAACCCATCTTATAGGAGGTAAAAAGGTTAGACATGGTCCATGCCTGTTCATGCCATAAGCTTAAAAGTCCAGCCCTGATTAGTATTTGAGTAAATATTCAATATAATGGTGACACTACTTTACTATCGTCGTTAGAGGTGTCAATCGTGTCGGGTTAAACGGTTACGTGTCGGGTTAAACGGGTGACGAGTGAAAAACATATAAACCCATACACGACACGTTAAATAAACGGGTAAAAAATCTCAACACGAACACGACTCGTTTAATAAACGGATAACACAACACGACTCGTTTAACCCGTTTAATTTTAAAAAAATTATATCAACAAATTTTAATACTTTATTTTTTTTACTACTAATTGCATTTACCTCAAAAAAAAAAAATTTAAATCAAATCTCATAAAAATAAGACTTAAACTTTAAAAAAGAAGAAGCTAGAGACTATTACCTTTTATATAACTCATCCGTTCCATCTGCCCTCATTTTTCAATGTGAGACAAAAACAAAAGACATTGATTTATCTTTGTCTTTCAAGTGCTCTACAATTCATCTCCTTTGTCTTTAAAAAATAAGACTTGAAAGCTTTAAAAATAAAAGCAAGAGGTTATTGTCTTTTATAGGCAACTCAACCCTCCCTATCTCCCCTCATTTTTCAATGTGGGACAAAAACAAAAAACATTTGTTTGTCTTTGCCTTTGAAGTGCTCTCCAACTCTTCTCATTTGTCTTTGAACTACTATTTTACTTTTTTTTATTGATTTCTTTACTTCTTTTTTCTTGCTAATGTTTTAAAATAATTATTAATTTATTATTATATTAATTTTATTTAAAATAGTAAATGTGTGATAAACGGTTTGACAGGTCTCACTCAAACACGACCCGTTTATTAAACGTGTTTGGCGTGTCAACCCGTTTATCACTCAAACCCGTTAAGATCTCATCCAAACTCGTTTAATTCGTATTGATTAGTGTTGATTAATCGTATCGTGTCGAATTTTGACAACCCTAATCGTCGCGTAACATCACATAATAGACAAATAAATAGGACAAGTGAACCTCACTAATTTTACATGATAGTTAGACAAATAAATAGGACAAGTGAACCTCACTAATTTTACATGATAGTTATTAAATGCGGAAATTATAGAATTTAGTGGGATCTACTTGTCTACATATTTATTCATAATTACTTTGTGATATCATGTAACAGTGATGACGTGGTGNTGATTTATCTTTGTCTTTCAAGTGCTCTACAATTCATCTCCTTTGTCTTTAAAAAATAAGACTTGAAAGCTTTAAAAATAAAAGCAAGAGGTTATTGTCTTTTATAGGCAACTCAACCCTCCCTATCTCCCCTCATTTTTCAATGTGGGACAAAAACAAAAAACATTTGTTTGTCTTTGCCTTTGAAGTGCTCTCCAACTCTTCTCATTTGTCTTTGAACTACTATTTTACTTTTTTTTATTGATTTCTTTACTTCTTTTTTCTTGCTAATGTTTTAAAATAATTATTAATTTATTATTATATTAATTTTATTTAAAATAGTAAATGTGTGATAAACGGTTTGACAGGTCTCACTCAAACACGACCCGTTTATTAAACGTGTTTGGCGTGTCAACCCGTTTATCACTCAAACCCGTTAAGATCTCATCCAAACTCGTTTAATTCGTATTGATTAGTGTTGATTAATCGTATCGTGTCGAATTTTGACAACCCTAATCGTCGCGTAACATCACATAATAGACAAATAAATAGGACAAGTGAACCTCACTAATTTTACATGATAGTTAGACAAATAAATAGGACAAGTGAACCTCACTAATTTTACATGATAGTTATTAAATGCGGAAATTATAGAATTTAGTGGGATCTACTTGTCTACATATTTATTCATAATTACTTTGTGATATCATGTAACAGTGATGACGTGGTGTGGTGTCACAGTTACGTCGAATATTTTCTCTTGCAAGGGGATTACTCATGCACAATGCTGGCACAGAGAGAGAGCTAGCAAGTCTAAATCCACAGACAATGAATTAAATTAATCTAACTGCTCTACCTGCCAAATTAACTACCATACCTGCCTTCAATTACTTCATTCATTATTGGTGGTATCAATGACCGGACTAGACCAATGAAAATGGACCAAGATTTTTATTCATTAGCCAATCACACCTATCCTTGCCTTATCGGAACAAACGCACTCAAAAAGAGAATGTCACATCTGTCTAGATGCTAAAGGAAGAATTGTAAGACAAGAACTAATAGCTACTTAGTTGTCTGTTATGAATATGCCACTTGGAGCTCCCGATGCGAGTAGTGGTCAGTGGCTCCTTCTGCTCCTTAAAAACGTCCAAAAAACCTTGCCACAAAACTACCAAACATGGGTAAAAATATGATAAGTCTACATAACGTTGAGTGTAATCAGACAACCACATAAAACAGACATACTCCGTCTGCACTCCCAATCACTTTTACCAGCCAACAACACTGATGCAAAATGTCCCAAGCTAGGATAGCTCATTAGATGCCTGCAAAGCTTATCAAGTCCGGTGCTTGTCATCATTTTCATTGTGCCTCTTATTTTCTGTATTCTACTTTCTTTGGTTCCATCTTATCGAACACACACACCAACACACACAGAGGCTAACATACAAAGAAGATTGAGCTGAAAACAAAGAATGTTTGCATTATCTGTCATATCTTTCTTCAGTGATTATATATCCATCTTTCACCACCTTGTGACAAATGAACAAGACATCCTCACAATAAAACTAATATGAACAAAAGCACCCTGTCAAAATGTACATGCTACCTACCAACTTGAAAAACCTTTTGTTGCTGATGGGCAAATTCAGTAAGGCTATTGACAAATTTGCAGTTTTCTTTTTTTCTTACAGTTCTCACGTCTGTCTTCAATCAACTTCGCTTCAACTTACGATCAAGTGTTCTCATCAAATACCATCAACTACAAATAAAAAAAAAAGCAAGTTATAGAGAATCAAATGTAATTTAAAAAAATGGAACTCCTATGGAAAACCAGGTGAAAGTGAAATTAGTACTCAACAAAGCACAATCAACAGCCTTTTTTCAGTAGTCTGACCAACATGAACACACTCAACAGCCTTTTTTTTTTTTTTTTGCTAATTTTGAATATCAGTTCTCACCATGACAAAAAATCAAGTGATCGATATTATTCAGACTAGAATTAAAAGGAAAATGAAGAACCAGAAACCCTCTGACATTGACCCATAAGAATAACTTGTAACATCTCGTTTAACAGCCATGACAAGTAGGTGTAAGCACAGACACAGGCATACACATTTATTGTGCTCCCAGATCAGCATTCTCCAGATTTGGCAACAAATTGCACAAATATTACAATGGTGTCTGTGATACAAGGCCTCATATATAATCCACTGATTATATTAGCCATGCAAACAGTTTCAACAAGTGATATGAAAGGATTTACTCATTAAAAATCATAAAATCCAATGCCCTTTTTTGGAGAATGATGATTTGCAGACGCATCCATGCCTCATCATGTATCTAAATCTAAAGATTCATATATAAGAACCATTAGAAATCATCCATGTCCACTTCGAGTCTCAGTTGAAGCCATCAAAATGCATAATAAACCAAATACGCACCTACTACTTAACTATCACGCATTAATGCAATTAGTCTGTATTCCTTGCTTGAATGTAATTATGATAATATTTGGCACATATAGCACCGTGTCAAGCATATCTGCATCATAGCTTCAAGGTTCAGTGTGATTGAAGACACGGACCAAGCTATTACAGGTAAAATACCCACTCTAATTTCCCAACTGCAATAATCTTAAAGCCTAATTGCCATGACGGTATAAATCCTTCCCCTGAACTAAAAGGCTTAATTTTAGAAAACTAACCAGTGTTTCTCAGTTCTTGTGAACTGGACTAACTTGGAGAGACAGCAGAGTCAAAATCTTTTGGTTGTAGGTGCAGCAATAATACGGCGACATAATTAAGTAAGAATCTAATACAAGTATACTGAATAAATAAAGAAGACATGAAAAAATATGTTACCCTTCCACAAACTGGACAGCTATTGCTTCTCTCCATCCACTCATATATACAACCGAGGTGATAATGGTGAGAACATTTTGTATTTATCTTTGGATTTTCGGGGGTGTATTCTGTGAAACGTTAAAAAAAAATAAGGATCAACAAGCCAATACAGTAACAGTTGCTGAAGAATTTAAAAGTTTACAAGCGATTTTAGATTTAGCCTAAACAATAAAGCAACTTAATCCATAACAAGAAGCCCGATTCATAGGGAAAATGCCCCGTAAATTTTAAGATACCTGCAGCATAAAAATAAAAATATAGTTCAAGAGAGTCCAAGAGAGAGGGGTTGGGGAGTCAAATATTACCTTCAAGACATGTCGGACAGACATCCTCATCTTCTGATGAACCATAGAAATATTGACCTCTACTTTCTCCTTTTGCCGACAAGATTGTCAGAGAGGACTCAGAAAAGCATTCTTTTGATCTCCCTTCACGGTAAGATCCAATTGGTTTGTTTCCTCCACCTAATGATTTGAGGTTTGCTTGGACATTGCCTTCTCCAAATGGTTCCGGCTCTACTCGTGAATGACCTGAGCTTTTCTCGTGTCTTGTCACCAGAACATCCTGTTGCAGTAGTGAATGCCTTGGACTTTCACTGTTTGGCAAGGGTCTATTTTGAGCCCTACTAGCTTCAGATGAATTGTTGACTGCCACCATAGAATTTGAAGAGGCTGCTTCATGATTAGATGAAGAGGAAGCATGCATTCCTGCTCTGCCAAATAGAACTCCACACTATAGACAAAAATTATAATTGAAAGTCAGTCCCATAGACTCAAATTAAAGTGTAAATATGAATTAGAAAATCACAATTCCTCAACCAAATGATTAGCCTATCGACAGAACAAACTATGCCATGAATAGTGCATCCGAGAAATTATTGGTAGATGCTACACATGCATGAAAAAGTCAAAAACTAACCATATTTACAAGGATTTGGAAGCATTAAGAGATTGGCATTGATCTAGGAAAATCAAGAGCAGGTGTTTTATTTGCTGATATTGATAGACACCTTAGGGTGTTCAAGGGATTAAGTTGCGAGACGAATGTGCTTTCAGTTGTCAAAACTCACTGACCTCTGTAATGTGAATACTACCATAATATCCAACATTCCTCCCCAAACATCATTGTCTTTGCCAGATCTATGCGGTCAAACTAAAGATTTAACAAAGAGACGTAAAAATGAAAGCTAAATAAGATGTTACTTTTGCCAACACATTTGCATGCAGTGTTTTTTGAAACCAACAGCAAACAGGGTGGAAGAAAGGAGAAGAGTGCTAACTCAAATTGCTCTCAACTGACATTGTTTGAAATTCAGAAGAAAACAGAGTCCACTGAGTATGAACAATTAAGTTCATCTTGTACGTGGATGGATTTAAATATTTGGTCACCCTGAAAGGCTTAAAGCAATGTATACTTGTTCCAAATCCATGAGCACTGAACAATGTGTGGGAAACATCAAGCTCTAATATGACTGTATACAGTTAGTTCAGACTTGAGACGAGCAGACCCCTTCTTTAAAGCTATTACCATAAAATAATATCAAATACTACCAATTGAGATGTGCGTGCCTTCAATTTGAAGTTGTTTAACTAGAAAAAAATTCTCTTCTTTATCTGTAGTAAAAGAGTTATTAACTAACACAACCTCTATTTCAAAGAGTGAGCAAAGGATAGATGCAAAACCACAAATATCCCATCGAGCATCAACAATCATATTCAACTATTGGTGACAATAATCTTATGGTTTTGATGTAACATCGTTTTAATTTTAGAAGTAATAATGCAGAACACCAGCAGAGAGAAAGCACAAACAAGTATCAAAGTCACAAAATATGCATCATGGAGACATGATCAATTCAGATAAATTTCCCTTTCGAACTTGAAAAGAGGAATAATTAACAATAAAATCTAATTAAATAGAAAGAAAATTCTAAGTGTACCTTATTCATTATGTTTTGGACGCAGCAATTTAGACAACTGCAGTTACCATTATTCGGACTATTCGACTCCAAGTTGTCATCAACATCCGGGACATGGAAACAGGAACAAATGGAACCCATGATGCAAGTCAAAATTTCAACATCAACTCAAGACCTCTGCAGTGAATAATTGAATTTCATCAACAAACTAAGAACCCTAAAGAAATCCAAACAAACAACAAACAAATACATAAACAACAGACGAAATATAAGGTCCTACGAACCAATGACAAAACAGACAGACTAATACCACATTCAGGTTTTTTTTTTTTGGTCAGAGACCACATTCAGGTTGATCATCTGAGAATTAGACTACCTCCACATCAAGATTAATCACACAAGGGATTAAACAGTAACAATTGCCGTATAATTAAAACTAAAAAGTTACCCAGGATGAGAAAAACAGCATAGATATGTCACAGACAAGAAGATAAACACCAAGCACAAAATTTATTTTTGGGTAAGCATAGCACAGATTAAACAGCACCAAAGATTCTTCCAAATAATCAAAGTGAAAAACCAATATTCATTATTCATCACCCTAATCATGGTAATTCGTTATACCAACCCATGAACATAAGATCATAGCTTAAGAACAGATAAAAGAAAAAAGACCCAAATAGTGCAAGTTTCAGAGACAATCTCTTCAATTACGAATCAAACTCTTCTTAAAATAAACAGATATATTAAAACATAACATCTCTACATAGTTCTTCATGTAAAGAAACATGTATGTATACATTCGAGGAAAACCCATGAACAAAAAGAATAAGACTGACACACTCTAGAGAGAGAGAGAGAGTACAGCAAGAAAGGGTGCTGACAGTAATGATTGGGTCTTCAACGGAAGACTGAAAGGGACCTTCGATTATGTGGGTTTCTGGGTTTTTTGGCCGAGGTATTATTATATGTGGAGCGCAAGGAATGAAGGAAATACAATCCGTTTTGGGTTTGGGTTTAAGCCGAAGATTTACATTATCTCAGTTTCTACGCAAGAAATCCTATTCCAAATCCCAACTTTAACTCCATTGCTTTGAGGTCAATATCATAATTAGTTTCTAAATTTTATCATCAATTTTATTTTAATTTAGTCATTGAACTTTCAATTATTATAATTTAATTTTTTAATAATTAATTTTGTTTAATTAAGTCTTTTTATTTATTTTCACCATTAGATTAAATGAAGACTAATCATACATGATCCATTAAGCATTAAATCATATGTTTTCGTCTTGATCTAACGGTGAAAGTATAAGAAAAAATTTAATTGAGATAAAATTAATAATTGATGGGCATAATTGGAATAATTGAAAGTTCAATGACCAAATTAAAACTAAAGATAGTTAGGGACTAACTATGATATATATCCTTATTTTTGTTATTTATGAAAATTTTATTTGTGACAAACTATGGAAAATTTCATCAACCCTTCTTTGGTTAGAACTTTTTTTGCATTCCAGTTTGTGAATTGCTAGTGATTGAAATAACTTTTCATATTCTTTATTTTTTTTTTCATATTTAAATTAGTTGAATATAGGATTTTGTGTTATGTTTTTGTATTCCTATTTCAAATACCAAGGCATAATAGTTGATTTATTTTTATAAATTACAACAAATTTCACTTAACATTTATGCTGTTATGACTTTTTTACATTTCAACTCCCTCGTATTAATAAAAAAACATAATAAACCATGTGATTTGCATACCACTAGAGATTAAAAGAGACTTTCGAATATTGATTCTCTGTGTTTCTTTCTCCTAAAGGGTGCATAGAAATTCGAGTATTTTTTGGGTTGAGTTCAAGTTTAAAGATTTATATTATCATGTGCAAGTAATGACTCTTCTATAAAAGTTTACATAATTATCCATCCGCATATTAGTAAAACGAATTATAAATACCCACATAATTGCGATAATAATGTGTCGGGTTGCTTGATAAGTTCCCATGCACTAATCGAAATGTGTTGACCCTTTCGCATGTTGTGGGAAGATTTGAATTTGTTGGGCTTTTCTGGTTAAATGTGATTCGACAATGTTGTTTGAGCAAAAGTTTGCATGTTTCCTATTCATAAAATAAAATCCACAATTCCAAGGGCAAAATGACAATTTACACCCTCAAAATATTTTTTAAACTCTCAATTTATACCCAAAAAGATTAAAATTTGCACATTTCATTCTCAATCAAAGAAAAATGTTGTTGTGTGGCCTATTTTAATACAATTAAGTTCAAAATTTTCATGTAAGATATTTAAAATTGAGTAATATATAAATAATTATATACATTATATACAACAATATGAAAAAATAAAAGCAAAAAAATGGGGTAATGCAATAGACATTTGCTGAACAAAGCCAGATTCCAGAAACTCCTCTTCAGCATGCTCAAGGAATGTCTTCTAAAAGTGGCTGTCTTCTCAACAATGTGTTGTCAAAATCAATTTTGATGGGGCAATCTTTTGCTACTGCAAAATCAGTGGATATTCGAGTGGTAGCAAGAGATTATAATGGGGATTATGCTCAAGGAATGTCTTCTAAAAGTGGCTGTCTTCTCAACAATGTGTTGTCAAAATCAATTTTGATGGGGCAATCTTTTGCTACTGCAAAATCAGTGGATATTCGAGTGGTAGCAAGAGATTATAATGGGGATTATGCTCAAGGAATGTCTTCTAAAAGTGGCTGTCTTCTCAACAATGTGTTGTCAAAATCAATTTTGATGGGGCAATCTTTTGCTACTGCAAAATCAGTGGATATTCGAGTGGTAGCAAGAGATTATAATGGGGATTATGCTCAAGGAATGTCTTCTAAAAGTGGCTGTCTTCTCAACAATGTGTTGTCAAAATCAATTTTGATGGGGCAATCTTTTGCTACTGCAAAATCAGTGGATATTCGAGTGGTAGCAAGAGATTATAATGGGGATTTTGTAACTGAATTATCTAAATTGGTTAATAGCCCGCTTAGTAGTGAACAAACAAAAGTAACGAGATTAAACAAGCTTCTGAGTTGGGTGCTAGTAGAGTGATTATGAAAAGAGACTTTGTAGTCTGATGGGTCAAGCTCAAGAATAATCCAATTTATTTGAAAAATTCAAACTTCAATTAAAGAGTCTAGTTTTATAAAGACCCACTAAGCTCAATATTTTTCAAGTCCAATCTCATCAGTTCGACTACGTCATCAAAAGAGAGAGCACGGGAGCCTTACCTGCACCGCCAAAGAAACAGTCCACCCACACCTTATCGACCGCATCTCATGGAGAGCATCTCAACCACCTCGCCCGTTGAGAAGAAGTCGTGAGTTCCATTGAAATAGTTGCTTAGTTGCTGTAAAATAGTTTCAACCTGTTAGGGGGTTACTATAAATTGCACGCCCCACCAACACTTGGGGGCATCACACTTTACCTAAACACGACTCTTTCATCTCTCTCAAAACTTGTACTCTCTGCTCCCCACACCTTGGAGTTAATAAAGTACCCGGCGATCAGAGTCATTCAAGAGTAGACGTAGGTCGAGTTGAACGAACCACTATAAATTGCTTGTGTCTCCATCTCTTTATTTTAAATTATTACATTTATTTTCAATCACTTGACAGATAATGTGCAAAATTATTTTGTGTATCATCACAGTGCTATAAACCAAAGGGAACCAAACTCTTCAGACGTTGGAAATTTTAATAAACAAATCTAAGTGCATGCAAATTGCTTGTCAGAATTTTCTGTTGGGTTGATTGGACAGACCGGAAATTATGTTGTTAATTCTTTAGCTAAATATGTTTTAAATTGTAAGGGCTTTTTACTTTGTCCATTCAAAAAAGCCTCATAACATGAAGTTGAACTAAAAGCTGAAAATTAAATTGGGATCATAAATATTTGGGAATTGGGGCTCTAGGCGACTATTTTAAGGGTCATTTGGAAGCCGATATACAAAATTAGACTTAATTACCAAAAAATACATAGCAAAAAATATTTTGTAAAAAATTCACTTAAGGTATAGATAGACTTAAATACCCTTTTATTGTAAATAAGTTTCCTAAAAACGATTTTTGAAACTAACCTCACATTTAATTATCTCCACATTACTTGATGTGTTTGTCTCTCGCGCCTCTTTATCTCCTATATATATATATATATATATATATATATATATATATATATATATACACTAATAATTGTCCGTGTCTGAAGACACGTAATAACAAAAAATTATTGTCGTCAATTAAAAGACATACCAAATAAAAGATAACTAAGGACATTGAGAAATGTATCTGAAGACACTTTTTTTTATACCTATCAACATACTTGCATCTAAAACTTCAAAATTAAGCATAAATTTCTATAAATTCATCTATTAGTGAATTTCCTATTCTCAATCAATCAACAAACACTAAAACCAAACTATGTAGTGTCATAGTTTGCACAAAACAACTTGTACAGAAGGTTACACAAAAAAAAAAAACTCTGGCAATGGTTACACAATGTTGATGTGAGCTATTGTTTTCAAGTTGATCAATCTCAACTTGTAAATTTCTTTGATGATTGTTTCACTGATGTCACAGACAAAGAAATTCCAACTATTTCCATTATTCCCAACATAAAATGAAAATCGAATAAATAATTCGTGCAAACACTCATGGACATGTATACAATCAAATCCTCAAATTAATAGGAATGAAAGAAACAAATGTGAATATATTTGTCTTTGGACCCATAAACAAAAAATGGAAAAAAATCAAAGACTCAATCCCATACAGTACCTAGGCCACCTTGAATAAGTGCACAATTGAACTGTTGTAGCTCGGAGCTTCAAACTTACCAAGGCTTCAATGGATTTTTGATTGGTCAAACTTGCAAAGAACAATTAAAACAGATATGTAGATGAGAGAGTTAGGAAAAATAAATTTCTGGTTAGGGAAGATGCTAACACAGTCAACCGCTGAGTGAATCGCCAAACAGTCGGCTAAGGGCTGGGCCGAAGTTCTTTTTCTTCTCTTTGACATTTTCTCAGTAATCTAGAAATCACCTCATGAAATACAACAAGAACATAATATATACGCAAACAAACATACACACTCTCATCAAACTGAATAGGTCAAATCAAGCAAAACAGAGAATCAAAAGTTTAGAACAAACCAATTCAAGAACTATTAAACAAACTAAAACTAATATTGAGCATCTTCATNTTAGTACATGATAGATGTTAACATTTGATAATCTAATTTAATCACTCATATTATGTTATTCATTCAGTGAACTTGGTTTCCAAAGTTGGGTTTTTAGTTAACCAAAATTGTTAACATACTGAAATATTTCAGAATGACCCGGAAGGAGAATAGATATTTTTCTCCCTAACTACACTTGGATTGAACAATATATAGAGGAGAGAAATAAAGAATAGCAAGCAGATTACTTTCCTGCTATATGTTACTATTGTTTTCTATATTTGAAAACAGTTATGGGTATCTCAGCAGCTGAAAGGATTAGGCTGTCAATGGATTAGATTCCAATGATCCGATCTGATTTTGATCCCATTATCTAGATATGCTCTGGGGTGTTAGGTTTTCACTGCTCGAATAGGATGTGGATCAGTTTATCTGATAACTGTAAGACTGTAGTTCCAATCCAATAATATTCTGATCCCATAATATTGAATAAATTCTTGATGGAATCGTGGTCTCAGACTGGCTTCTTTTTTTGGGTACTATATACTAGTTAGATCTACAGAAATCTTATGGTGATCTTAAAGCTGTACTCTTTAGGGGATTTGGTGTTCTATCAATTAGTCTCCCTGTTTTCTCTCTGTTCGTATCCTCCATGGAATCCGTAATACGCCATTTCGACAATTATTCTTGGGTAGCCGTGCTAGAGATCTGTGTGGCTTGCCATTGACTCTCTTACTCTTCCTAGCCTAAGCTCAACCTGTAGTTCAAAAATTTTTCAAAGATGCTCACTAAATAGGTGAGTTTGGGCCCTTCTTATTAGTTTTACCTGCCAAGCTGAAGCCTGCATAGAACTGCTTGCATTTTGTTCCTTTTGTATGATTCAGAGTTTGCTGTATCAGCTGTTTTGGTTAGGTTGATCTATAGCAGTGAAGGATTTTCAGTTATTTAAAGCAGCTTTATTTCTGAAAGAAATTCAGGCTGATCTCTAATAGTAAATTGTGGTATTTCTCGTTGTTTTAGAAGCTAACTTACGGAATTTTGGGCTTTCATTTTTTTTCCCCTAATGTTTGTGCTCTTTGCTGTCCAAGAATATAAATCCTTGTGTTCTTGTTTCTCCTCTAAGATTTCTGGGTCCCAAGTTTTAAAATTCTGACAACCATTTCTCCAGGTCATGAGCTTTTTTGCCAGTGCTCAACATGAGAAGGAAAGGCTTGAATATTTTGTCTCACCTGAAGGAAGGGATGATTTATACCAATACAACCAGAAGGAAAGAAGAACTGTTTTGGAGGTATCAAGATTATTAGTCTTCTTCTAACAGCCATAATATGGCTTAGCTTCATTCCCCACCATGTGCTAGATATCTGTCTGTGTTTTCTGGTTGTCTTTTTGTACTTCTGTTTAATTTTCCCTCACTTTGCCTGGGATGTGTGAGATATGTGATTCCACAAAGCACACAGCTCAGGCAATTTCAATCTTCATACAAGTGAAACTGTTTAGTTAAAATATATGTTCTATTTTTGTTTGTTCATAATAACTTCAATTTTGACAATGGGATTGGTCATATACTGATTACTTCCCTGAAAAATAATCAGAAATGTGCTGGATTTTCTCCAAGAATACTGACTTTAGTGTTCCCATAATTTTGCATGACCTGTCTCTCTTGACTGAGCAAAAGAATAACTTAAGTTGAAATGGAACATATTGGTTTTGGGATAAAGCAAAGAACATACGCAGTCCAGTCACATGCAAACAGGAAGTATTTGGTGCTTTGCTTCATCATAATCAAAATGTAGCGTTATCCCATTTCCTTTTTTCCCCAAAAGTAATTTCAAATTTCATTTGCTAAACCAAAATTCGTGAAATGTTGATTTCTTTCCTCGAGGTTTTGTGAAAAATAGTTTTAGGTATGGTCTAGCTTAATTGTTCACATTCTAGTGTTGTAAATGGTCCTGAGAAGATTTATTTAATTTTGTTTTTCTTTTACCCTCAATTGTTTTTATTTTTTATTTTTTTATTAGTGATTTTAGGGGGAGGACAAGTGAGTAGTGGCAATACTGGTGAGTTTTATGAGGGGAATGTGAGGATGCATGTGGAGGACTATTGGTGGTGGAAACCATCCACTTTTGGCCTATCTGTGATTAGGTGTTGTTTACCTTCTGATTTGATGAGGGGAAACAAAAAAGAAGAGAAAAAAGGGGGAGGGGGCCTTGTCATTTTCTCGGAGTGCTATCTGCATACTAAAGCTCCAAAGAAGGTGGTCACCTTTTGTTTGAACAGAGTTCTAGCCGGAGACAATACAAAAAGGAGAATCTGTAATGTTTTGTTCTATCATCTTTTAACCTGTTTTCCATTCTGTCCTCTCTTAAGTGAAGGGGCGTTGAATGAGCAATTCACCATTGAGGGCATTAACCTCAGAGGACAAACTTTGTGGTGTTCTAACAGCGGCAGGTCAAACAAGAAAGTGATGAATAAAATTCGCTGATGAAAAAAATTGCACTTTATCAAAGATTTGGGGGAGTCTGCGTGTCATCTTTATGCCGTTGCAGGGTTGCTAGTTGGCTTTAATGCCTAATCTTTGCTGTCTTTAAGATTCAATGGGAGATGCCCTCCAAACTTACAGATCTGTTAGGAAGGCATACTGACGGGCAAGAGGGAGAGGGCAAACAAAGGCTGGGGTGTTTGCCCCACTGGCTTGATGTGGAGCACTTTAAGAAGGAACGAGATGCCGCTGGTGGAGAGGAGAACCTTGTTTACGTATTAGAGATCGATGCTTGTGTGCTGGTTTTGTTTTTGGATAATATTTATTTACTTTTTTTGTATGTAATTGATTTTGTTTATTGATTGGACCCTTTCAATGATTTCCCTACTGGAAAATTAATTGAATAGATATTTTGCTTTTTGTACTGTAGGTATTGGACGATTTCCCATCAGTGCAATTGCCATTTGAATGGTTGGTGCAGCTGGTCCCTCCATTACAAACAAGGGCTTTCTCCATTTCTTCTTCTAATTTTGCCCACCCTAATCAAGTACACCTTACCGTAAAAGTGGTGTCGTGGACAACACCGTTTAAGAGGAAACGCACAGGTCTTTGCTCTGTGTGGCTAGCTGAACTTGATCCTCAACAAAGTATGAATTTCCGAAATCATAGGATATGAAATCTTTTTTAAATGAAACACCTGAATCTATAAATTCCCATCTATTAATGTTTCTAATTTCTATGCCTTAAGCAGGAGTTTATGTGCCAGCATGGTTTCGCAGGGGTTCTCTTCCCTCCCCACCACCATCTCTTCCTCTCATTCTCATTGCACCTGGGACTGGCTGTGCACCTTTTCGTGGATTTGTGGAGGAAAGAGCCTTGCAAAGTAAATTTGATTCAGTTGCCCCGGTGCTCTTCTTCTTTGGTTGTCAATATAAGGAGAACGACTTTTTATACAGTGATTTTTGGTTGTCTCATTCACAAAATGGTGGCGTCCTTGCTGAGGAGAAGGGCGGTGGCTTCTACGTTGCCTTCTCCAGGGACCAGCCGCAGAAGGTTTATGTGCAACATAAGATGCGGGAGCAGAGCACCAGATTGTGGAATTTGCTCAGTGAGGGGGCTGCTGTCTATGTTGCAGGTTCTGCAGACAAAATGCCCGCGGATGTATTGTCAACCGTGGAAGAAATTATTTCTAAAGAAAGTGGGGTTCCGAGGGAAGCTGCTGTGAGGTGGCTTAGGACGCTGGAAAAGGCCGGTAAGTACCATGTTGAAGCGTGGTCGTGACCTCTGCTCAAACCTTGTTTTCTAATGGCGAATCTTGTGGAGGAGAGTGCAAGCAGTGATTTTGAAATAGTTACTCAATGATGGATGATTTATTGTAGAGAAAAAAAATAAGAAAAATGTACTGGAAGAGATTGAGATTTTAGAATTTTTAATTGATCTTAAAAGACACTATTGGATTATAATTTAAGTTTCATTTGTATGATGGTACTCTTGATTAACAATGATAATTGCATTCTTAAATCCATTGATTCATAATTTTGGTGGATACGCTCCATTCATAATCAATGACGAGAATCTCGTATCTATTTTGATTAGGTATTTTTAAAAGGAATAAAAATCCAAAAATCAAGTTCTTTCTTGAAATTTAGATTATTCTTAAATAACAATTTTCTTCTCAAAATCAAGTTCTTTCGTAAAAATAATTATGAATTAAATATTAATTCTCATATTAAATCAACAAAATAACTAAACACGAAATATAAAAATACTATATTAGTTGAAATTCATATATTCCTTCTTTATGATGCTATTTGGTCGTTTTGAAAAATAGATGGATGAAAAAATGAGAGTAAAAGAAACATTTTCCATTGTTCGGTGATGGAGGAAAAGTGAGGGAAAAGGAAAAGTGTATAAGGCTTTCCATTGGATCGAACAATTTTTGATCCACCCAAATGTGAGTGAAAAATGGGAGAGAAAGGTTGGTTGCTAGATGTTGAATATGTTAAGAACAATGTTATTGAGACATAATTTGAGAAAATAATTTAGAGATTTAATGATTATGACTATTAGATTGTCAGTGAGTTCCACTACTANACAATGTTATTGAGACATAATTTGAGAAAATAATTTAGAGATTTAATGATTATGACTATTAGATTGTCAGTGAGTTCCACTACTACATTATTAGTGAGTCCTAACACTATCAATTCAATGGTCATTATGCATTAAGTTTCCAAATTATGTCACTAAATTGTATCTCAATTGCATTAGTGATNCTCTGTGATATATATTATTTATCTACAAAGAGATATAGTATTTGTTTGAATTATGTATTATCTAATATTTTCATGTGATACAGAGAAAGATACATAGGAAAATATTGTGAAAAATTAATACTTTTTGCGTGAATTGAGCGTGAAAGAAAGATACAGAGGAATGAGAGAGATATTTGCTTGATTTAAGGAAAAGATTTGAGGGAATTAAATTTTAGAATATCAATTTTAGAAATTATAAATTTTGAGCAGTAAAAAAAATTTAAAAGAGTTAATGTGGTACGTCAGATTAAAACGATCTGAGACGTCAATAGCTCAAGACAGTTTAGGATAACGTCGTTCGTTAAATGATACATTTTTTGGTCACGAAATGATCTAAACCACTCTTTGTCTTCAAATTTCATATTCGTTCTACTTTATTATATAAATATATATACACGCACACATATAGAGAGAGAGAGAGATAGAGAGAGAGGTATGAGTTCTAATAAAACAAAAACCTAAAATTTAAGAAAATTAAAATCTATAATAAATCCTCTCCATTTTTTTAGGGATATGTTTCAAAAATTTTGGAAAATTTTGAAACATGACAACTAAAATTAAGGAATTTTAATTATCTTATCTTAAAAGTACTAAAATTATATATATACACATAATACTACGAAATCCCAGTATGAAGGTTAGTTTCTATTACTCAAACACTGTATTGATACACTAATACAGTTTAAAGGGTTTATAAAATTAAAGTGTATCAATAAAATGTATCAAAACAGTGTACGAGTAATATAAATTAGAGTTTAAGAATTACATAAATTTAAAGTGTATTAATACAGTGTAGGAGTAATAGAAATTAAGTTACATAATGTGACTTCGTAATATTATATGTGTGTGTGTGTGTGTCTATATATATAAGAGATATGTTTAATAGCAAGGATAATGACAATAAAATTTAAAATTCAAAATGACTAAGATATATACAGTCAACATTAGATGTAAATTTTGTGATGATATAATTCTTCTATTATATTAGAAAATCTTTAATACAATAAAACAAAATCAAAATCAACTTAACAGCCAAAAAAATATACATGATTTAAGGAAGGACAAATATGTCAAAAAAAAATTATAAAAAGTGAAATTGTGTACTTGGACACAATTAAGTTCTAAAAATAAGGGCTTAATGACTTAACATTAAGAGTTATGTACTTTTTGACCAATAACTCTAACTTCGTATACTTCATTACAATTTTTCCTTATTTTAATAGTTAGGCCCTAGGGCTGGCATTGTTGTGGCTCATTCTATCCAAAGTATCGAAGTGTTTAAGCATCTCGTAACAATTGTAGTCTCTACTCGTCCATCACTGTTGAGTCTTTGTCCATGGATCTAATTAAGTAAGACAGATTGATTACTGAATGACACATAAGGATTATATGTAATATATGTGTTATTTTATATTTTATGCATTTTTTTAATTTGTCAAATTATGTGTAGATCATTATAAGGTACTGTCATAGTAAAAATATTCAATGTTACAACATGGTGTCACATAATTTTTTTTTTAGTAATTTAGGCATCTAAGATATATTAAACATTATATATGTGTTATTTAATACACATGCTATTTGCGTACAACTGTTAAATAGTATAATTCATAGGAATTGTAAATATATATAGATCATCGTCTTTTTGGGATACAATCCATTGTTTCATTACTGTTTTTATGGTGTTTTTATTTGTTTTGTATATTGTTCATAAAAATTGTAGTATTATATGATCGACTATCTGTATACATTTATAATTCATTGTTATTGAATTATTTTGCTATTTTTTTATGATCATTAACTTATTTATCTATGTAATATTCACATACTATTTTATTGTGTTTTATTTTTCCTAATAATGTGTATGTGCGAGGTAGATTACACTTTTAGACCTCATTATTGAACTCTATAATTTGGGCCTTTTAATATAGGGTTAATTGCATTAATGGTCCCTGAAGTTTGCAACTTATTAAACTTTCGTCCCTAAAGTCCCAATTAAGTCCTCAAAATTTGGGTTTTGAACCAAAGTTGTCCTTCTCTCTAACTGTTGTCCAAATCTCTGACAGAAAACAACTCGTGCACATCAAGTGGAGAAGACAGAAGAGCATCACTGTCTTTTCCCCTTACTTCCCGCCCATTCAACTACCTTCAGGTCACGTGCGATGCACGATTTGAAACATCAAATCATCACTTCAGATGATGGAAGAGAGACCATCTGTCATTTGTCTAGGGTTCTAGATGAAATTAAAGAAACTGGGGAAATTGGGTTTTGCAGCGCTGAAGTGCATCATCTTCGGGGAATTGAAGGTTGACAACGATGACTAGAAGGTTCAATGAGTATCAATTGGAGGACGATTGTTTTATTAAAGATTACAGTAAACATTTAGTGTTTTCAATTTGGGTTGAAGATGACGTTTTGCAAATTATTTTTTTTCAAAAAATCATATTATGGCAACTGGTTTCATGCAAAAAACTATGGATTTGAGTGTGTTTCATGCAACCCTAAAAAGGAACTAATATAAAATTGATGTTGATGTTATGTTGGTGTAGTAGGTCCTTTATGCACTTATATAAAATTCAGTAACATGTGGTCCCCCATTTTTTTGTTTTGTGTTGCAGAGAAAGATTCCAAATATTTTACTTTAATATTGCACCATAATGGTGAATTTCAAAAGAACCCAAAGATGGTTTATGAGGGGGGGCGGGTTGAATACTTCCAGCACGAGCACCTAGATTACATGTAATTGTTGGAGCTTGACGAAATGGCTAAGCAGTTAGGATACGAAGGGGAGATTCTAAGGTACCATTACTGTATACCAAGAAAGGACTTGGATTCTGGTTTAATTTGTTTGTTTTACGACACACAAGTTTCCACTGTCTTCAATTCATTGTAACCTAACACTGTTGCTGACATTTACATAGAACATCGAACAATTGAGGATATTATTGATGGCCAAGACTTCGTAGAAGATTATGTTGAAAAGAAACATTCAGTTGTAATTGAGGAGATTAATGAAGATGATGTAGAAGATAGTCAGATTATTGAAGTCCTCAAGATAGATTACTGTAATAGAAAAAATTTGCTAGAGTATTCTGAAGTCAATGCAATTGGTGATGCTGGAGGAGAAGAACAGAGAATGAATGGAGGAAAAGAACAGAGAGTCAATGAAGGAGATGACCAAAGAGTCAATGGAAGAGAGAATGACATGCCTCACGAGAGAACCAGGGAGTCAATGGAAAATGACATGCCTCACGACAGAAACAGGGAGTCAATCAGGGATAGTGACAGTTCTGATTATTCTGAGTTATATGATAGTTAATATGATCTTGATGAGGATGAAAGATTGTATGAGACAAACATGGATAAAGATGTTGCATGGGCTAGTGTAGGTGATAAGGGTAAGGGTGTGAAGGATGACACTTTAGCTTTTCATGGTACAAATGAAGATGATGTGCATTCCAACTATACTGATTTAGATGAATTATGTATTTTTGATGATTCATCTTCAGAGGATGATGATGTCAATGTGAGGAAGCCAAAGTTCCTTGAGTTTAGAGCTTCCACTGACATGAAAAACCCATCTTTCAAGGTAGGAATGTTGTTTGGAACAACTACTGAGTTCAAGATAGCAGTAAGGGAATATGTAATTACGGAGGAAAACAAATAATATTCAAGAAAAATGACCATGTTAGTGTTAGGGTAGTCTGTAAAGGGAAATGTAAGTGGTTGTTATTTGCATCTGTCATGGAAGATGGGAAAACATTTTAGGTTAAAACATTCAATGACAAGCACACATGTGGAATATCATTTCACAACAAGAATGCAAACTCAACTTGGATTGCTAATACATATGTGGATGAGATTAAGGGGAATCCTGCATGCCCAGTGGATGCCTTCATAGAGAGGATATAGAAGGATCATCAAATTACTGTAACACCTCATCAAATTTACAAAGCAAAAAGAAAGGGAAAGATAATGATTGAAGGTAGCCATGCAGAGCAGCACTCCAAATTATTTGAGTATGTTGAGGAGTTGCGGAGGACTAATCCAAACAGTACAATAGCTATAAAATTGGATGATTTGTTAGAGTTGGAAGGTGAGCCTAGGTTTGAAAGAATGTATATTTGTTTAGATGCACTAAAAAAGGGTTTCAAAGAGGCATGCAAACCAATATTATGTTTGGATGGTTGCCATTTAAAAGGTTCTCATGGTGGCCAGCTTCTCTCAACCGTGGGACTAGATGCCAATAACAATATATTCCCAGTAGCATGGTGTGTGGTAAAGATGAAACGAACAAGCACATGGTCATGGTTTCTGAACCTTCTGGTGCAAGACCTTCAAGTAAGAAACACAATTGGATGGACTATAATGCCTGATAAGCAAAAGGTACATTTACTGTTATCTTTTTTTTTTTTTTTTTATCTAGTCTACATTGAATACTATCATTGAACTGAATTGTATATGATATTGTGAATATAGGGGCTAGAACGTGCAATTTATGAACTGCTTCCAAATGTTGAATATATGCATTGTGTTAGATATTTATACAACAATTTCAACTAGAAGCACAAGGGTAAAACACTTAAGGATTTAGTTTGGGCTGCTGCAAGATCAAGTTATGTAAACTTGTTTAAAGTGAATATGAAAAAAATGAAAGCTGAATATGCAGAGGCATGTGCATGGTTTGATGATAAACATCCAAGGAATTGGTCTAGGTCACATTTTAGCACACATCCTAAATGTGACATTTTACTTAACAATATGTAGGAGTGCTTTAATGCTTACATACTTGGAGTTAGAAACAAACCAATCATATCAATGTTGGAGAGAGCCAACAAGGAAGGCGCAAGAACAGGGTCAAAGTGGAGTGACTGCTGTAGGAGCAAACACAGATGGAGTGATTGGTCTAGGAGCTGGTGCAACCAATGTTTCAAGTATGAGAGATAAGTTGGCTGTGAAGAGGAACAAAATGAATGCACCAGCCACAACACAAGACTCACATTCTGCAGGACGAGCTTAGTGACTACTGGTGGAATCCAAGAACTATTTTGTTAGGGTTTAATGTTCCCTATTTTGATAGTACCATCCTTTTGGTAGTGAACATGTTGAATGTAATAGCTTCTTAATGTTCCCTATTTTATGTACTGGCTAATGATAGCAACATCTTTTTGGTAGTGAACATGTTGGATAAATATTATGGTGTTTGTCGGATCACTTGATAACAAAACAAAGTTAGGGGACAAAATCGATACCAATTGCACTGACATACAAAATAGATATTAATATACAACTTGCCAATAAGATACACTTTATACATTAACAAAGTACAAAACTGACATCTTAGCAATTATAACACCCATAACCAGCAATTTTATTTCAAAATGACATCTGATCAAGTAAGTAGAGGCAAGTGAGTACATACAACAACATCCAAGTGAGTACAAGCAAGGGAGTACAACAACTTCATTTTTGTTAACAACCATAACCAATTAAGTACAAGCAACAACCACACAACTTTCTCTCTCTGTTGAGATCTTGTCCCTTCTAGCAGTGTGATTTTCCTGAATAATTCCGGAATAATATTCTTTGATTGCATACACATAGGAGGATCATGCCACACAAAATACTCACATCTGCCATTTCACTACATATTCCAACAAAAATAGGTTAAACAACATACTCACATCTGCCATTTCGCTGCATATTTCATAAAATTTACCTCATTTCTCTCACATTCAAGGAATCTTCTTCCTGAATTTAAATCTATCCAAGACGTTAACATTCGAGTCTTTCACCCACACTTGCAGTACGTTTGATCCATATGGATCTTGGGATAAAATATGGCTTCGCTCTGTGATGAATCTTGGCTTCGATTGCAACTTGTTTTCGTTTTGTGATGAAGCTTGCCTTGGTTCGCCCCCACTGAAATATATTAGGGTTCTTCAATCAAATATATAATGGGAGATAAGATGGTTGGATGGGTGGGAAATAAATGAAAAAGACAATGATGCCCTTCTGTCTTTTACACGTGTTGTTTTCCGTCAGAGATTTGGAGGGCAAGTAGGGAAAAGGATAGCTTTTGTTCAAAACCCAAATTTTGAGAACTCAATTGATTAATTGAGATTTTAGAAATGAAAATTTAATAAATTATAAACTTCAAGGACCATGAGTACAATTAATCCTCTAGGGCTTAAGCCCATACTTTTTTGAACCCTACAAGCGATAGCCCATGCTTTTAATATAGGGTAAATTGTAAGGGTTACATAAAATTAGATTTATTTGACAAAAAGTACACACTAAAAAATGTAAGGTTATTAAGTCTTTAATTTTGATACTTATTTGTATCTAAGTACACAATTTGAATTTGCCTAATTTTTTTGTGACATTTTTGTCCTTCATTGATCCATGTGTATGTTCTTTGGAAAGTGGTACATTAAATATCTCCTAATTTTATGGTAGAACTTTAGTATTTAATACACTTTGATTCATGTGTATTTGTTAATATATATATATATATATATATATACACACGTGTAAAGCGTAAAATGTAACATTGAAAGTATAAAGTGTAAAATATTATCTTATGTCTCACATTTTTTAATGGAAAGTGTAAAGTATTATAGGGTAATATTGAAAGTAACAATAACAGTGTAATAATAACAATGTAACAAGCTATTTACACAAAGTAAATGAAGACATTACCTAAAGTGTTACACAAACAGAATATACATGTCTCATCTTACACTAAAAATGCTAATTAATTGAGAAAGTGTTACACTTTCAATGTTAACAAATTAAAAATATTATATATATATATTTATATTTATATATGTATGTATTTATATACGTATATTGCATTTATATACATATATACAACTATATATATACGTATAAATATAAATATATGCATATATATATATACTTATTTATATGTATTTATATATACTTGTTTGTATATATATATTAACAAATATACATGAATTAATGTATAATAAATATTAAAGTTCTTCCATAAAACTAAAAGATATTTAAAATATTATTTTTTATATAGTGATTATTTATGTATTTGTATCTTACTAGTATACCTTTTCCTAAAATATTTTTTAATATATATTTTTTTGTCAAATAAGCCCGATCGGATACCGATTTCCAAAAACTATACTGTTGAGCCGGCCATGAACCCTACAAGTGCTATCTCTGCATTCCCAAAACCCTAAACCTCCCTCTCCCTGTGTCTCTCTCCTTAGAAAACAGAAGAAGCTTCATAGGCACTACCATGGCGAAGAAATCAAACCCTAAAAGCAGTAACAGTGTGAAAAAGAAGAAGACGAAGAACAAGTCAGGTCCAAACGCCGTAGCTATGAAAGTGAAGCCTCCCAAAGCAAACCCATTCGAAACCATTTGGTCTCGTCGCAAATTCGACATTCTCGGCAAGAAACGGAAAGGCGAAGAACGCCGTGTCGGCCTCGCTCGCTCTCTCGCCATCGAAAAGGCAGAAAAATAATCAACTTGTTCTCTCTCTCTTCACACACACACACACGTATGTTATTTGGGTTTGTTCATAGTTAGTATATATGTATGCGTATTGAATTGAGATGGAATGTGAATTGCAATTGCAGAGAAAGAAGACACTGTTGAAGGAGTATGAGCAGAGCGGAAAGTCTTCGGTTTTTGTGGATAAGAGAATTGGGGAGCAAAATGAGGAGCTTGGTGAGTTCGATAAGGCAATTTTGAGGTCTCAGCGTGAAAGACAGGTATCTTTTGGGGAATTTATGATTTCGTGAAAGAATTTGTTTGAATTATTGGCTGTTTTTTCAAACTTTTATATTATTAACATAACAAGAAGTAAGATCCTAGTATGTAATTGAGCTGCTTAACTTAGCTGAATTTTTTGATTTTTGCAAAGCAGAAACTAACCGTACTAAAAGGTGTTCAATTTTTTGTTTTGGATTGTTTATTTTCGTTCAATTTCTTGACAACAAGTTACCGCCAAGTCCGATTTCTGTGATTAATTCTTGTCAGCTATGCTTTCTCATGTTCTCGAGAAGTTTTTGATTTCTTGGAAAATTGGTTTCAATGTATTAGTTTTTTTCTTGTTCCCAGAAAAATGTATTGAAGTGGAACAAAATTTAAATGTTCAGTCTTTGATGGTCTGCAAGTATGGAGATTAAATAACATCACATATTACTGCCCGCTAAGAGTTGTTAAATTAGCTGAAAATTACATTTTGAAAAACAAAAGCAATGGCATGTACAAGAGCCAAAATTTTGATTATTTATGTTTCTTTGTTTTCTCAGTGAACAGATGTAGGGTTGAATATAATAGACGTGTTGTATGATCTTTTTGACACATATCTTCCTGTGTGAAAATTGGTTTTATACAGTTGAAATTAAAGAAGAAAAACAAGTATAATTTATCAGATGGAGAAGAAGATGAACTTGACATTCAAGGCCTTGGTTCATTTCCGGAAAGGGATGATTTTGAGGATGAAATACCATTTGGTGACTATGATGACGAGGAGGCAACTGAAAATGATAGTAAGTTTCATTCTTTATTATTTTGTATTGTTTGGGCTTCACCAGTGTTCTTTTCATTTTTTTGGAAAATCTCATAAGGATTGAAGTTAAACAATGTGAAGCTTAGTGTTGTGTTTTGTTTTATTTTATTTTATGGGGGGTAGGGGGTGGGACCAAGCAATTTGAAGCTTAGATTTGTCGTAATTGGTGACTTGAACAAGAAAAAGAGCCATGTTTAGCTCAATTGAACCTTTTCAAATTCTCAGCTTAATTGTGGTGGAATTATATGCTTATTAACATGGATGAAGAGCAAGATATAATCTTTCGTAAGAGTTTTTAGCTATGAAACAGAGGATGTGTATGTTTGATCACCTGATATTCAGAATCCTGAACTACAGTGCCCTTATTTGAGCATTGTAATCTTCCCAAAGAGTAACGTGTTTGAAAGCATTCCTATTTGCAAATCAATAGCCCTTTTCAGCTCCTGAAGATATAATTGCCTCATGCTGTATCTCTTTAATTGTTGAATTCTTGTCAAAACTGAGTCAATGAGCAGCTCCCAAAAACTTTTCTCTGCTTAACATTTACATACTATAGTACAGTTCAGAAAAGGAAAAGGGACATTTTTCTACCCGGTGGATTGCTGTAGGAATGATAGTCCACCCTTGCCTATTTCATTTTGGAGAACTTTCTCACAATATTTTAACCACACAATAAAATCTGCTTATGCTGAATATACACTAAAAGACTAAGAAAATTCCACAAATAACCTATCATTTGTTTCACATCTCTCTTTGTACGTAACACATGTATACAGATTTCCCATGTGTGCGAATTTTTTTATGCTCATACTAATTGAGAGGATCGTGTGGGTATTACTTGAGTTATTTCCTAAGGTTGTTTTTTGACGAGGCATTGTTTAAGAAGTCCTGATTTAAATTTGCTACATTTTAAATTGGTGAAATTGATGCCATTCATTAGGGAATCTGAGCGTACAAATTCATTATGTTTTGCAAGTAGGTGATCTGGGCTCTCAATATGGTGATTTTGATAGGCGTGGCAACAATTACAATTGCTTATGATTTGATTCCTTTTGTCTAAGCTTTTGCCATTAGTGTTAACGTGCTCTCCTTTTTCTTCACAGAGAGTTCTGCCCTATTGAAACAAATTAATGCCAATGGTACTCAGAATTCTCTGGAGGCGGGTTTGATGGAAGGAGAAGAAAATGTGAGATGCACATTAATTATGCACTATAATTGTGCATTATCTTGTCTGAGTAATTGTGCACTATAATTGCATTTGACTTTTTATCTGTTCTTGTTCATTTAAGTGTTGGTTTTCCGAGCAAGAATACATGGTGATGGCGGTGAACTTATGTTGGGTCTAATAACTCCCTTATTTACTTTTCAATCCTCATCTTGTCCTTTTGTTATTTTTTGGAATGGAAAAAAGGAAGGGAAAATGAGCAAAACTTTTCTGGCCTGCCATTCATGTGTTGAAATTGATTAATCAGAAAATTTATTCTCTTTTGCTGTTTGAGGATGTCCAAAGTTATTCTGCCTTTTCAATGTACTCTCCCTTATTGAATTTTGTGTATTTTATTCTGAAGTATTTATTTTAGCTCTAAATGATATCAAATTTTTCATGTCTTTTCAGAGTAAAATGCCTTCTTTCCCACTCTCATTTGTGTTGATATCATATCTATCAGAAGAAAATCAGCTGCATTGTATTTATTCTTTGGTTTTATTAAATGTAATGTGTGTAACTTCTATTTATGCGGATGTAAGTTTCTATGTTCCCCTTAGCGCTTGCATGAGAAAGTAGTATGCCTTCGCAGCTATCAAAAGCCCTATGATAAGGATGTTATTTGTTATTTTGACGCATCTTCAGATGCAACTGGTGAAAAGGCAGTTTGGTATGCTTTAAAACTTTCCTGGCTGATGCACTGAGTCAGTTATATCATCCATGCATTCTCACTTTTCCAGCTTGCCAAATCATGGACATCAGTGTTCCTTTGGTAATACATTTTTCTGACTCACAAATGGAGAGTCTGCATTCACTTAATCTGTGTAATTTTCTTTTTATTGGATTCTTTGCTATGAGGAATAAAATGTAGTCATGTTGGTAGTGACTAGACACATATCCTCATCATTAGGGAAGGCTGTCCTTTATTATCAGTGGTTAGAGAGTAGATGTTTGTTGCCTCTGATTCCAAGTTAATACCTTTCCTATTGCAGAGGCAGAAAAGTAAAAAGGAAGTGATGGAGGAGATTATTTCAAAGAGTAAATTCTTCAAGGTAGTGATTTCTTTTTGATTGTTGACACTGCTACGTCACTGAAAATGGTTCACTAACTTATGTGTATTTGTGTCCTCTTTTTTGGGTACATCAATTGCACTCTTATATCCTGTCAGGCTCAAAAAGCAAAAGATAAGGAGGAAAATGAACAGTTGATTGAGCAATTGGACAAAGACTTTACATCCTTAGTGCAGTCTGAGGCATTATTATCGTTAACCCAACCAAACAAGATGAATGCTTTAAAAGCTCTTGTGAACAAGAGCATCACACATGATAAAGTGAAGAAAGATGAGGTATCTGCTGCCCAGAACAAGGTTGCTTTCCGGCAGGTATGATTAGTTTAGGGATAAAGGTTGGAATCTGTTTTAACGTTTTTCCGGTTCTGTATTTTTATTATTTTTAACCTTGCTTGTGGCATGCCACGTCGCCCCTTGTAAGTTATTGGTCATTGGTTTTTATCCCCGGAGATATCAATAACTTATTGCCTTCATCTATTTATGTACACAATTTATGTTACATATAGAATGTAGATGGAAGTTATAAATCTGTTTTTTTTGGTTCCATAAAATCTAGATAAGTTGATCTTTGACATATCCATTCTGGCAGGAAAAACCTGATTCCTATGACAAACTTGTCAGTGAGATGATTTTAGATATGCGTGCACGCCCGTCAGACAGGACAAAGACACCTGAAGAGATTGCCCAAGAGGAGAAAGAGCGATTGGAACAATTGGAGGTATCTTTGTATGGAGATACAGATTATTTATGGTTGTTATTGCTACAGATGTATTTATTTGCTCTCTTCCCTCCTCTCCTCTCTCTCTAGGTTGAGGGAGAATGTTCTGCTTTTCTAATGAGTACTTTGATCACTCTATTTTTGTCGAACTCAATTAAATTGAAATGAACATTGCTTTAGTCTTATAATCTTTGGATTGGCTTCAAGGATTTTTCTGCCTCCTATTATGTATTTTTCTCAACCTTATTCTTTTGATTTCCCTTTTGTATGGTGGGTGCTTATTGTTATTAATATTGGAAGGTGATTTTCTTTATTATAATCATTTTCCCAGCATTATTTTGTTATGTGGATATGGGGGTGGTTACACAATTTTTGGTTGGTAATAGCGTTAGTCGTAAAAGAGTTTTTATTATTATCATTTTACCTGCAGTATTATGTAATTGTGTGTATTTGGGGGGTTGAATAAAAGTGTTTCACGGGCCATTGTAGTTGCAGATGTACTAGTTTTTATAATAAGTAGTTGCTGATGTAATCGATAGTTTCCTCTCAGTACCGTTCTTTTAAGTAATATTAGGAATTCATAGTTTACATTTGCAGCAGGCTGTTACTCACTTGTTAATATTTGCCATGGAGCTCTTCAATATACTGTAAAAATGTTTGATTTGAATTTTTTTTCTGATAGAAAATGAAATGAATGTAGCCAATACCTTTAATAATGAATTTTCATCTTTTGTCACTGGTTAAAAATTACTTTGAGAAATTCTTATTGAATAATCAGCAGTGGACTTGAACTTGTATATTTGTCCACAATTGCAGGAAGATCGTCGGAAGAGGATGCTTGCGACTGATGACTCAAGTGATGAAGATGGTGATGCTGCCAAGGATGATGATGCATCTACCCAACAGCCTAGATCCATTTCTGGGGATGATCTCGGTGACTCCTTCTCTCGTGATGAAGAGCCAAGAACCAAATTGGGGTGGATTGATGATATTTTGAAGAGAGAATACCAAAATGCTGTTCCGAGTGAAGACGGTGCTTCTTCGGAGGATTTAGAGGGTGGTGAAGATGATGGTGATGATGAAGAAACTGATGAGGATAGTGACAAATGTGAAAAGGCTGAGTCTTTGGGGGACTGGGAACAGAGTGATGATGAAAATCTTGACCCAGATAGGGAGGAGAAGGAAGGAGAGGAGGACGATGGGAGTTTTGATGAAGGGGAACCAAGGCTTAGAAAAGTACCAGAAATGAAAGGACAAAAAGATTTGTTAAATGAGAAGAAAATGAAAGCGGATATCAAGAAGCCTTCATTTCAACAAGGGGACCTTCCCTTTACAATTGAAGCTCCGAAAAGCTTGGAAGAATTATCATTATTGTTGGAGAACCGTTCTGATGATCAAATTATTGAAGCAATCAATCGCATTCGTGCGTTTAATGCAATTGCTGTTGCGGCGGAAAATCGGAAGAAAATGCAAGTATGAATCTTTTTGTTTCTTTGGATTTACTTTATGATTTTATTTTATCTTTAGATAGTGTATTACATTTATGTTATGCATAGGGGGACATAAATTTTTCCATGAATCTTAAGATGAAAGGGACCGGGAGTTGCTTTAACACAGCACAAATACATTGGTTGATATTGTGTCATTTGGATAACGTAGTTCCATACATCTGTTTGAAGGAGGAATAAATTCTTGAATGGCAAGGTTATAAAGGGGTTTCATTCCCTTGTTTATCTTTGATAATCAACTTATTAGGTCGTTTTTTGGATACTGTGGATCTTGCAGTTGCACATATGGGAGATTGGTTTACTTGGATGCCTAGACCTTTATTAGGGTACCTGAACTGAAACATACGTTGTTTTTTCAGGTCTTTTATGGTGTACTGTTGCAGTATTTCGCTATTTCTGCAAATAAAAAGCCCTTAAATTTCAAGCTGTTGAATTTGCTTGTCAAGCCATTAATGGAGATGAGTGCAGAGATTCCGTACTTTGCAGCCATATGTGCTCGTCAACGGCTACTTCGGATTCGAACACAGTTCTGCGAGGAACTTAAGAACACAGGTTGTCTCTAATGAGATTGATGACATTCTGCAGCATCTAACTTTAAATTATTCTGTTCTTTAGCCTTTTCTCTAATACAGGGGCCTTTTCTTGTCATTATTGTAGGGAAAAGCTGTTGGCCATCTTTGAAGACGCTGTTTCTGATGAGACTTTGGTCCATGATATTTCCGTGCTCTGACTTCCGTCATGCCGTCATGACCCCTACAATATTGTTGATGTGTGAATATCTGATGCGATGCCCTGTTATATCTGGCCGGGACATTGCGATTGGTTCCTTCTTATGCTCTATGGTTCTTTCTGTAAGTCTATGCAGGTTTCCTTCGATAAGGTTTTTCAAATGCAATGCAAAGTGTTCATGTTGCAGGAACCTTGCGTCTCCTACAAATGACAATTGTTGTTGTTGTTCTTCTTCTTTTGACACAGAGTAACAAACAACCTTTTGAGTGATGGATTTCAGTGCCAACTAGTTTTGTCTTCATTCTTTGTCTCATGCTAAACTCGATATTTTCGTCATCATCTAGGCAGTCTTTTCTTTTATTCTGTTTCTTGGTTGCTTTCACATGTTGCTCTCTGTTGTCACTGCTATCATTTTCCTTTATGCCTGTTAAACTCAGTGTTGTCATTTGTTTGTCTTAAAGTTAGAGACTCTATGAACTATGATCCTTAAACTTTTCTTAGATCACCCAGAGAACTGAAGTGTGTGGTAGCTGTTAGAATAGTTAATGTACATATTTATATTNTCATATTCCAGATAAATTACAAGATAATATAAGAGATGTTGTCCAGTTCGTAGAGAAGAAAGCTCATGAGAAACACATGCTGCGTCGACCGCTACAAATGCGGAAGCGTAAGCCAGTGCCCATTAAGTTAATAAACCCAAAGTTTGAGGAGAAGTAAACCCCCTTTCCCAATGGTTTTTTCTTTTGTATTGCGTGAGATATTGCCTTTCGAATAGAGGGGCTGAACTTTGCTGCTTAATAATGCATCTAATTCTGCAGCTTCGTGAAGGGAAGAGATTATGATCCAGATCGTGAACGAGCTGAGAGGAGAAAGTTGAAGAAAATCCTACAAAAGGAAGCTAAAGGTGCAGCTCGTGAACTGCGGAAAGATAATTATTTCTTGTTTGGGGTGAAAGAAAAGGATAAGGCAAAATTTGAAGAAGAAAGAACTGAGAAGTATGGGAAAGCAAGAGCTTTTCTCCAAGAACAAGAGCATGCATTCAAGTCTGGGCAATTGGGAAGAAGCAGGAAGAGGAGGAGATGAACCTGTCAATTTTCTGATACGATGGATTGTTCTCTCCCTCATCTGCGTGCTTTCTTATCGGGTAAGAGTCCGATATCACAATATTTTTAGTGAATATCTTTTGTTACTTTTTCAAGAAAACCTAGATTTCAATGAGTTGTTTTCCTTGTGGTATTGACTTCTTGTAGGATGAGTTGTTTTCAAAATTACTATTTAGTGCATAGGTTGGCTTGCACTGCTTGAGCTTGGCTGCTTTGTGTGACAAAGTATTTGGCAAACATAGGGCTTTTATTTTTTGATAGGAAACGAACCAAAAATAAAAGTGGAATTACATGAAAAGCGGTTGGATAAGAAATCCATCCACAAAAGAGCAAAAATACAAAGAAAAGCAAAACAAAAACGTCTATAGATTACATAAAGCTCGCCATCCTGATAAAATAACAGAGAGTAGGATTCCTTTGAAATCTTTAGACACTGATGCCCAAAATGACGAAACAAAGTGAATCCGATCCCATAATTCGTCCAACCACTCACACCAATCTTCAAAGATTTTTGCGTTCTTCTCTTTCCACAATTCCAAAGAGTGACACCAGACCTAAGTCCTTTCAAACATAGTGCTTTTCTTAAGGAGGTTTTGGACAGCTCATCACATCTTAATTCTGAAAACTCCTTTTTAAATTTCTAATGTGAAAAAGGATAAAATAAATGCTTCAGACAAACAATTAGGGGGCAGTCTCTTTAATTGTAATAGACTTGGAACATTATTACAGTATTCTTCCTCTAACTCTGTATGTGGTGCAGATGAGAAAAGTTTTGATTGTATGAACACTGTAACGTCCTGAACCCACTTTTTTAAAGAGTTTCTCGGGCCTCTCGGCATGTTAAGGTTCAATGATTACGTATATAGACCAACATCTTTTCTGTTTAGGCGAGATGGGATCAAGTACATGTTACATGGATTTGGCATCTTCTCCTTACCATAACTCACCTCACCTCAGCTCACCCAAATTGTCTTCAAGCCTTAGACTGGACCACCACAATTGACCTCCTTGAGTGAATCCTGTTGTGGAACCCAAGTAGTGCGAGGGAGGGGCAGCTCTGATATCATCTGTAACGCCCTGAAACCACTGTCAAAATACTGCCGCCTTTTTCTGCAGGATCACCTTTTGAAACCTGTCTTGACATGTCTATATATCTTCTCGTGTGCTCTTCCCAATTCCCAAATCAATATGCCACAATATTTTTTCTATGGAACTGTGAATCGTTTAATTACATTTTTATCACATTTGCTGGTTGTGTAGCTGCCAGTCAGCAGTTTTGCGTACTGTTATCTTATTATGCTAATAAAAGTGTTTCTTTTTTCAGGCATCCAAACAGCTACTTCCTTCCCAACATTGCCTCAACAAGTCGTTAAATTATAAAAGATGAATCATCAATTCAATATTGATGTCATTTCTGCCAAAGCTCGGAGCTTTTTGTAAGGCAGAGCTTCCATTTTTGGTCTGCATCATTGGCCGGAGAGTCTATTTTCTCCTAAGAATGTGGGTTTTAGCCGAAGAGACAAAGCTTACAGCACTTGCCAATCACCCACAACTCCTCATGTATTTGCTGACTCTGTAATATTCTTTAACTATGAAATATAAAAATATTCTTTAGTTCCATTTTGTAGAGTTTTTGCTTTCAATTTAGAACAGTGTGGAGCAGACAACTTGGTGTGTAGCTCAACTTTTAATTGCCTTATAATCCAATTCATATTGTCTATTATTGATTGGCTCTATAAGTCGTTAGTTTATAATAGGAATGACATTATTCAATATCTATGTAGGTTTCATAAATACCAAACAAAATATGTATGTATGTAGGTTTCATCCGGAGATACAAGCTCGTAGCACTTGCAATTAGGTCTTATAATGGATTGAATTTTGATTCGAATTAGAATTCGAATAGTTGGATACTAATTAATATTTTTTTATTGATAATTCGAACTTAAATTTGAATTTGATATATTATATTTTATGGATTTGAATTTGAATATATATATATATATATATATATATATATATATATATATATATATATATCTGATTATAATACGATTTGAATTGTTTATATATTTTTATATATATATTAATGAAATTAAGGGATTATTTAAAGAAATTTAATTGAAATTTATGTATAATTTGTTAAAATTTAGTTAATTAAGTTATTTTGATTAGATTGTATTTTTGGATTATTGACGGATTCGGATATATATTTTTTAATTAATACTTGTAGATTATTATTCAATTAAAATTAATGACCAAGATTGATGGAGGCACGGTATGGAGACACCACAGCCTTACCCATTAATTATACACAAACATGAAGTGAAAGAAGGAAAATAATGCAGATTCAATGGAGGTTGAGAAATCAACCCAAAAACTGTGGATGATTTCCGGCCGATTGGCTTGTGCATGGAGAGAGAGAGAGAGAGAGAGAGAGTGAGTGACGTGTGGTCTTGGCTTAACCATAAGATTTATTAATTGTAAGCAAAGCGTCATACATTCGGGTCTTAATAACAGTCTTTACTTAAACTCATCAATATAAAAGTGAAGTATTGTTCACTGTGCTGATAGACTAAGAAAAAAGAAAGACTAGATATCCTTTGTATTTTGTAGGAAGTATTACTACAGCATGTGCAGATTCACTAAGATGCTCGATTTGTTTCTTGGGAGGTGTCGTTTTCTTCGGTTGCTCCCACCCCGGCATAATGCTTCGCTTCCGGTTCTTCGGAAGAATCAAATGAATTACTCTATAATTATAAAGAAAGACTTGATCTGCTTTGTATTTGTGTATCAAGTAATACAAGAGTTGTGCCGCTTGGCCAATTCTATTAAGATAGACTGGATTGATCTGCTTTGAATTTTGGTGTAAATTATTACAAATTGTGCAATTTGACTAAGAATAAAGAAAGACTAGATCTGCTTTGTGTTTTGTATAAATTACAACAGGCTATGCTATGTGTGGCCATTGAGTTGAAGCAATTATCAGCATTTGGTTGCTCCAAGCCCACATAAAAATCATAGAGAGAGAGAGTTTCATCTTCTGTGCAGTTCTAGCGATCTGCGGTATCTGCATCGGATGTTGTTTTGGTGGAGTGGGAGTAGTCCAAAAGATGAAAGCTCGCTATTGTTTTCCATTTTTCGCCCCCAAGTCTTACGACTGCAACCTCCTTTCAAATTCTAGTGTTGAACCCGTCTAAACTTTCAATGTTCTTACAATAATGTTATTTGAGATTAATTTATCAACCTAATTTATTATCAATTCAATGACAACAATGGATTAGGTTGTCACTTGTCAAATTAGATTCGATTCGATTCTAGTAACANTTGAATATATATATATATATATATATATATATATATATATATATATATATATATCTGATTATAATACGATTTGAATTGTTTATATATTTTTATATATATATTAATGAAATTAAGGGATTATTTAAAGAAATTTAATTGAAATTTATGTATAATTTGTTAAAATTTAGTTAATTAAGTTATTTTGATTAGATTGTATTTTTGGATTATTGACGGATTCGGATATATATTTTTTAATTAATACTTGTAGATTATTATTCAATTAAAATTAATGACCAAGATTGATGGAGGCACGGTATGGAGACACCACAGCCTTACCCATTAATTATACACAAACATGAAGTGAAAGAAGGAAAATAATGCAGATTCAATGGAGGTTGAGAAATCAACCCAAAAACTGTGGATGATTTCCGGCCGATTGGCTTGTGCATGGAGAGAGAGAGAGAGAGAGAGAGAGTGAGTGACGTGTGGTCTTGGCTTAACCATAAGATTTATTAATTGTAAGCAAAGCGTCATACATTCGGGTCTTAATAACAGTCTTTACTTAAACTCATCAATATAAAAGTGAAGTATTGTTCACTGTGCTGATAGACTAAGAAAAAAGAAAGACTAGATATCCTTTGTATTTTGTAGGAAGTATTACTACAGCATGTGCAGATTCACTAAGATGCTCGATTTGTTTCTTGGGAGGTGTCGTTTTCTTCGGTTGCTCCCACCCCGGCATAATGCTTCGCTTCCGGTTCTTCGGAAGAATCAAATGAATTACTCTATAATTATAAAGAAAGACTTGATCTGCTTTGTATTTGTGTATCAAGTAATACAAGAGTTGTGCCGCTTGGCCAATTCTATTAAGATAGACTGGATTGATCTGCTTTGAATTTTGGTGTAAATTATTACAAATTGTGCAATTTGACTAAGAATAAAGAAAGACTAGATCTGCTTTGTGTTTTGTATAAATTACAACAGGCTATGCTATGTGTGGCCATTGAGTTGAAGCAATTATCAGCATTTGGTTGCTCCAAGCCCACATAAAAATCATAGAGAGAGAGAGTTTCATCTTCTGTGCAGTTCTAGCGATCTGCGGTATCTGCATCGGATGTTGTTTTGGTGGAGTGGGAGTAGTCCAAAAGATGAAAGCTCGCTATTGTTTTCCATTTTTCGCCCCCAAGTCTTACGACTGCAACCTCCTTTCAAATTCTAGTGTTGAACCCGTCTAAACTTTCAATGTTCTTACAATAATGTTATTTGAGATTAATTTATCAACCTAATTTATTATCAATTCAATGACAACAATGGATTAGGTTGTCACTTGTCAAATTAGATTCGATTCGATTCTAGTAACATTGTTGCTCATATTATTATTAAGATATGCCTGTAAATTCCAGCTTTGGCAAGTTTTCCCTTTCCTCCAACAATAAACTGTGACAACTAAGGGTCGTTTGTGGCTGTTGAGATGCTGTCTAGATTTAAATTTCAATGTATGTTTAATTGATTGATTTTCTGTGTCTAATAGTAGACATATAAGTTTTTTTTTTCATATAATTTCTCAAATTTGATGTTTAATTCAAATTATTTTTGTGGAGAAAATATGGTATAATAGCAGAGGCAATAATAAATTGATCGGTATCATATTTTACTACAAGATTTAACCACAGAAATGGTGGTCGGATAAACAGATTTAAATCTTATTGTATACACTTTTTCTTAAATTTCCTCGATAATAAGATCGATAAGTAGCATTCTGTAATTAGGTCTGTCAATGGATTGGATTCTAATCTAAATTTGAATCTGATTAATCGGATATAGATTAATATTTTTTTTACCGATAATCGAATCCTAGCTCTCGACCACGTCGCGGGGGCAGTTGGGTGTAATGCGCTGCTTTTATGATGCATTTTGCGCTTGAGTCCTGGGCACGATGGTGCACTTAGCATGTATGCGGGTACAAATCAGGACCAGATGCGACAATTGGGGGCGTCCATTATAAATTCACATTACTGTTAAATCGATGGTTGAGATTCAAAGAAACAGAATTCAAATTAACAGACACCAATTGATTCAGAATATCAAATTCTCACTTCTTCTCAAACACATCGTTTTGTTTATTTCTTTTTGTATCTAAATTTTTTTTTACTGCAAATTTGGAATTTCAATTCTTGCCTATTTCGTTTTTTTAGTAGGTATTCAAGATTATTTTTGTTAGTGCAAAGACGCAAACTAGTTAAAGTTTAATTATATTTTGAAGATATATTGACGAATTTCTCATTTGTACACCATAGTCAATCTAGTGGGGGCAAATATTGTTTTTAAGACAGTGTTCATACACGACTTGAAAGCATGCAAGTTTGACAATCCAATTTTGTTCAACATCATCTAAGAACGAGAAATGGTTCATTCAACACAATAGGGATCATATTGCATTTAACCATGTTCTTGCCCAACTTATATATTTGACATATCTAATGGGTACATCTGAACCTGCTAAAGCTAAATTTAAACTAGTTATTTCCCTAATTTCGTGTCAAATCATGGGTCGTGTTGAGAATTTCCACACCTATATATGGGGAACCAAGACTATGTAGTGCAAACATCTAAGTTAAAATTTTTTTATAATCCTCTAAACTATGTAGTGCAAACATCTAAGTTTTGCTTTAATTTTTTTGGAAGAAAAAAGAAAATGTCCAAAGACACTTTATTTTTTTTCCCTTTCTTTTTTGATATGAAACAATAGAGATTTCTATTAATTAGTAGAAGACATATCAGCTAGAAGGGAAGACAACAAAACTCATAGGCACCTCCTTCCTCCATACAATTGGTTCATTACAACTGATAGTGAACCTAGCAAAACAATCAGCTGTTGCATTAATAGAGAAAGTATAGAATGATATAGAACAAGTTGCAGGTCTAGATCCATCTTAATCTTGATCCAATATTGTAATAAGTCCAATATTGTATAAGTCTTTCTTGAGCCTATATAAAGGCTATTGTGCAACTATTTGAAAGATCCAAGTTTCAAATTAACAACATTTTTCAAGAGTTATTCTTCTATTTTGTCTATGAATTCAAAATGTTTGTTCTTAACACTTGAAAATGGTGATTCTTTGTATCCTTTCGTTTACCGCTACGTCAAAGAAGTACTTTACGTGCTCTTGAATTATGAGAAGGCCAAGCTTTCTAAGAGTCTTCATAGGCATTTTGAACAAAAATTCTTCTTATGTTAAAGATTGCACTTGGTTGTTAGAATATCGTTCAAAGACTGTTTGATTATATAGAATTCTAGTTTAAGGATAAGAATATGCAAGGTGGATGAGTGTTTGAAAATGATGAAATTGATATTCTCTATTATATTTTCACTCAATTTTATTCGATAGTTATATGATTGAGAGGCCAACTTAAACATTGTGTGTCCTTCTTGAATCTAGGGTAGTTGATTTGTGGTAGAGTGAAAGCATAGCGAAGATGATTTGAATCTGACATGTAGTAGGAGGATAAAATCAATAAGTTTTACATGCAAAAATAAAATTTCCCCATAAATTTTGAAGAGAAAAGAAAGTGAAAGTGATTAGTCATCAATTCAACTTACTATTGTGTGTAGGGTGACAATTTCTAATACGATACGACAACATAGCTCGAAATCGATACAAAATTAGTAGATTATGATTAACCATTTCTCGACACGACCTGTTAACACTAAAAATAAATGGATCGAGTTAGTGACAAACACGAATAACACGATTAACACATTTAAATAGTATTATAAAAATAAAATGCTATTTTTTATTATATTTTATCAAGTAGTGCCATAATTATTATACAAAAAAAGATATTTTTACTCATTTTTTATTATTATATTTATAAAGTTAATTTCTAGTTTATAGAAAAAAATATGAGCTTAAGTTCGATTAAGTGACAATTAAATTTTAGATTTAAATCTGAACGTTAAATTTTTTATTCACGAATTATATGAGTCAACACGAACATGACATAAAAATAAATAGATAAATTCGACTCTACACGATTATTTAAATAGATTGAGTTATGATTAGTTAATGTTCGACACGAACCTAAAATAAAATGGGACGACAAGATTGTCATCGCTACTTAAGGGTGTGTGTGTGTGTTGAGAGGGAGACAGAGCAACATAAGTTAAGTAAAATTGGGACATAAAGCATACTGAATTATAAGAATATAATTTTTACAAATCACACATACAAATCAAATTAAAATTTGAAGAAATTAGGAAAATTCAACACAACACAAGTGATTTTACCTTTTATTCCCTATTTTGATAGTTTATATTGAAATTCGGTAATTTACCGTTATGTTAATTAGAATCGTTTTTGAGAGGAGTAACGTGCGCGATTAGGGATCTCATAATTCTATCAGTAAAAATCTATCGGAATGAACTTTGGACGCTCTCTTTTATCCCACCAATTTTTTAAACAGCTAAAAAAATAAAATAAAATAAATGAGGGTATTTGAGACATGGGAGAGCTGGATTATTCGTGAAAATTAAGAATGTGGAATATGACTTAATACCTCCGTCCTCTAATTAACGTCATTAGTACAACATCATCATCATTATGATTTGGACATAAAGGAAGCACACTATTAATTATGGAGAAGACCAAAGACTAAAGACTAAAGAAAGACTTGGGCTGCTTTATATTTTCCTAGGGACCCCATGGAGTTAAAGCAAGGACTTTACTTAGACAAAAAAATTTGGTATCATATTTTTTAAAATTTTTTATTTTAATAAATATTATTATAATTTTTATGAGTTATTTTATAATAAAAAATTTATTACTGTTATAGATGTTTTTACTATTATTGTGATAATAATTTTTTTTAAAATAAAAAAATTATCACTTTTATAATTATTTTTACCACTGTTATCAATATTTTTTTTCACTTTTTTGGTAGCATGATAGTTATAAAAATATGGGTTAATCTCATTTTGTACTCCGAAAGATCGTTCGAATCTCCATTTGTACCCTCAAAGATCAAAAATTTGTATCAATGTACACCTCCAAAGATCAAAAATCTCAATTTGCACCCTTAAAGATAGAAATCTGTATCAATGTGCACCTAAAATTAAATTGATAAATTATACCTAGATCTCCTCATGTTTGTCACTTAATCATTTGAACCCCTTCACATTTAGAATATTACCCCTACATCTCATGACGTTTGTACATGTGTAAACATAACCACTTTTCGTTGATATCTATTAATATAATCGTTAAAAAATATGATTTTATCTTAATAAAAAATTATAATTTCATATTACCCTTTATTTTGTGGATTTAATATACTCTAAAGTTCAAAATCAAGCTTACCATTTGAATGTGTAATAGAATGTACATATTTATATAAAGAAAAATATGAAAAATATTATATAAAATATTACTCCTACATCTCATGACGTTTGTACATGTGTAAACATAACCACTTTTTGTTAATATCTATTAATATAATCGTTAAAAAATATGATTTTATCTTAATAAAAAATTATAATTTCATATTACCCTTTATTTTGTGGATTTAATTTACTCTAAAGTTCAAAATCAAGCTTACCATTTGAATGTGTAATAGAATGTACATATTTATATAAAGAAAAATATGAAAAATATTATATAAAANAATTTTAAAAATTTAGATATTATAAATAATGTATTATTTTCTTTTCCATGTATTAAGTATATAATTTTTAAATGGTAAAATAATATAAATGACAGATAAGTTAGTAGGTGTCAACCTAGTTGAGATTTATTTATTCTTTGGATGCAGTTCATTATTTTATTTATATTTATTTTGACTTTATGTTTGATTCAAAAATATAATTTACACAAATATTAAGTTACAAAAATATTTATTATTTTTAAATAAATATATATATAAAAGCTCGCAAACAGGCTCGCTCAGCAAGCCCGTTCACAGGCCTGCCAAATAGGCTCATGGGTTGGGCTGCGGGTAGCCTACCTCTACCCGATCCGACCCGTTCGATACCTCACTTGAATAAGGACTTAGGCCTACACTACCTAAGTCCGGCCCGACAAAAATTCGCAGGCCTAACCCAGCCCAGCCCATGGACACCCCTACCCCCATCTCATCTCTTCCTTCTTTTTCTTTTGGGTTAATCTCATTTTGCACTCTGAAAGGTTGTTCAAATTTTAATTTGTACCCCTAAAGATCAAAAATCTCAATTTGTACCCTCAAAAATAAAAATTTGTATTAATGTACACCTTCAAAGATAAAAAATCTCAATTTACATCCTCAAAAATAGAAATCTGTATCAATGTGCACCTAAAACTAAATTGATAAATTATACCTAAATCTCTCATGTTTGTTACTTAATCATTTGAACTCCTTCACATTTAGAATATTACTCATATATCTCATGACGTTTGTACATGTGTAAACATAATCACTTTTCGTTGATATCTGTTAATATAATCGTTAAAAAATATGATTTTATCGTAATAAAAAATTATAATTTTATATTACCTTTTATTTTGTGGATTTAATATACTCTAAAGTTCAAAATCAAGCTTACCATTTGAATGTCTAATAGAATGTAGANATATTACTCCTACATCTCATGACGTTTGTACATGTGTAAACATAACCACTTTTTGTTAATATCTATTAATATAATCGTTAAAAAATATGATTTTATCTTAATAAAAAATTATAATTTCATATTACCCTTTATTTTGTGGATTTAATTTACTCTAAAGTTCAAAATCAAGCTTACCATTTGAATGTGTAATAGAATGTACATATTTATATAAAGAAAAATATGAAAAATATTATATAAATATCTACATTTTATTAGACATTCAAATGGTAAGCTTGATTTTGAACTTTAGAGTAAATTAAATCCACAAAATAAAGGGTAATATGAAATTATAATTTTTTATTAGGATAAAATTATATTTTTTATCGTTTTTATTAACAGATATCAATAAAAATGGGTTACATGTTGTACGTGCATAAATGTCATGAGATGTAGGAGTAATATTTTAAATGTAAAAAAGTTCAAATGATTAAGTGACAAACATGAGGGGATCTAGGTATAATTTATCAATTTAGTTTTAGGTGCATAATGATACAAATTTCTATATTTAAGAGTGCAAATTGAGATTTTTTATCTTTGGGGTGCACATTGATATAAATTTATATCTTTAAGGGTGTAAATTAAAATTTTTGATCTTTGGGGGTGCACATTTATACAAATTTCTATATTTGAGGATGTAAATTGAGATTTTTGATCTTTGGGGGTGCACATTGATACAAATTTCTATTTTTGAGGGTGCAAATTAAAATTCGAACGATGTTTCGAGATATAAAATGAGATTAATAATAAAAATATTTACAAATATAATAAAAGAAAGTATGGTACTAATTTTTTTTTGACTACTCCTAAAGCAATAGTCAGTTTTGTTTTGCAGAATCTGAAAAAAAAAATGAAAATCATTAATTAGTCCATAAATCCAAGGAAGGTTGAAAAAGCAACCCACAAAACTCACTGTTGGTGATTTTTTTTGTGCAAGTTGAGAATAGAAATACAGAGAGAGAGAGAGAGATGGATGTACAGAGCATTATGAACTACGTGCTACAGAAGCTAACGGAATTGCTAAGGTGGTTTGATAACTGTTGGGGAGATATGCTGAGTTGGTTTGATAACTTTTGGGAAGATATGGTAAGTTGGTTTGAGAAAGCGTTTCCACCAGAGACCAGAGGAGAGCAATTACACCACTGGCTCCAAGTTGGTGCAATCATTCTCATTGCTGTGTTGGTTCTCATCTTTTTTATTTGCTGCTGTCGATGTTGTTGTCGATGTTTTGGCCGTGGAGTTATTTACTGCTATCGATGTTGTTGTCGATGTTTTCACCGTGGAGTTATTTCCTGCCGTCGATGTTTTGGCCGTGGAGGGAGATCAGGCGGACTGATCAAGACGATGAAAGCTCCCGGAAGAAATTACAGAATGCCTAGGAACACCTTTGAGAGCAACCCCAGATCATATTTTCGCGATCTCCGGGCGAATCCTAGCAATGAACTCTGCTAAACTTTTTATGATGATTTTCTATGATCGACGGTTGTAAGTCGATCTGAGTCGTTCTTGTGTTTATAGAACTTCTTATGTTGTTATTATCTCCTATAATAATATATAAATTGTGTGTGATAGATGATGGGAGTGATTTGTGGCATGCTGTTCGGAGTTCTGGTGGTTGAAATGATATGAACTAAAGTGTTTTATTTTCTGTATGATTGTATGTATCCGAGTTTATTATTTCCATAAACACACGAATTATATTTTTTTCAATAATTTTTGTTGGTCGTGTCCTAAAGTTAATTATTTTTTTTTCTAATTAATTCATATCATCTAAATATATAATTAACAGTAAAAACTTATAGAGCGGATAAAATAAATAACTACCTTTTTTTTTGTTTTATATTTAATTTTAACTCACGTGACTATTAAATCTAAATTACAAAGGAATAAATTACACAAGTCAACAATGAGAAAATTCATATATGAATATAATCATCGAGACAAGTTCGTCAAAATCAGATATAGAGTTATAACAAAAATGTAACTGATGTGTTCATAAAAATGATAAAACTAAAACAAAATATTCTACCCATTGATTTTAGAACTTCTCGAGAATAAATTATTAAAATTAGAATCTAATTTTTCTATGTTAAATATGGTACAAATAAATGATTTTTTAGAAAAAAAAAAATTAGAATTTACTTGTATTTTTCTAATGTTTTTTTTCTCCCCACGTCTAACATCCTAGTTATTTAAACTCACTCTCTCATCGTTCCAAATCATTGCCATCTTTTTCTCCCACCCCAAAAAATAAAAAAAGAAAGAAAAAGAAAGCGTATAAAAGTCCTTTACTCAGCTAGGAGGGTACAAGGTTGAGGAAAAGTAATGTCACCGGTTGGTTGGCTCGTCATTTTCTCTGTTCACCCACTTTTCCACACACGTAATTGATGTCTAGATGCGAAAGAAAGTAAACTTTTTATAATTTTTGTGGGTAATTTTTATCACTATTATGATAATTATTTTTATCATATTTTTGGATATCACAATATAGGTAAAAACACATAAATAAGATAAATAAGGATATGGTACAATTCAACCCCACCCAGCCAATAGGTACCAGCTCCATTTTATCTTTTCTACTACCAATTTTGCTATTATTATCCTCTCAATCATGTTAACTAATTTATGTTTTCTCCCCTGAAACACCAATAATTTTTGAATGAAAAGTGACCCGGGGCCAGAAAATCACATCTAACACAATATAAACAAAGAGAAATTTTTTATTTTTCTTTAAAATTAAATACAAAAATTTTTCACATAAGAAAACTCTCAAAACTTCACCGAGATCTCTCTCTTTGTTTCTTGCTCACTAATTTTTGGAATGATTTTGACTTTCATTAAACCCTCTATTTATAACGGCTTTCTAGCCAAAAAATGAGGACTCCTAAAAAATCCAGCATAAAAATTTTCGACGATAACTTTTCTGGCGACAAAATTGAGATGCGTCTTGTGGGTCCTTCAAAAACAAAAATTTTGGTTATGATAATACATTTTCTCTTGGTGTTTATTTGGACATTATATACAAGGAATTTAAGTGCGATCTATTATGTATTAAAGAGTCTCCCTCTAATTCACATCAGGGAATCACAGAAAATCTAGAAAAGAGGGTCTGACCCAGATCTATTGTGTAGTGTATAAGCAAGAATTTTAGTGCACCCAATCAATCAAATATAAATATTGAAGAGCGATTGGGATCACTTGTACAACAACAAACCAAACACCATAAAATTCTCATTTCAGTGGAAACTAAACATTACATATTGACTCACTTTCTATATATATCTCCAGTGTCTCCCAAATATATTTTAGCAATGCAAAATAACTGGAGAGAGATCACGTCCACAAACACACACACACAGACAAAAGCACACAATAGCCTAGATAATAACCACAATAGCAAAACAAAATGACTTAGAGATCATCCTTTCTTGTTGCGAAGTTCGCGAAAATAGGTGCGAGGGTCTTTCTCGAAGTCGTCCCTATAAATAATCCCGCCGTCTCCTCCCGGAGGTTTCATGGTATCCCTGTTGGTGGAAGTTTCAGTTTCAGATTCTGACGAGCCTGAGAAAAGCTTAGCAATACCCCACCCAGCAAGAGCTATTCCGGCCACTGCTCCGACCACCATGGCTATCCCTGACATCTCTGGATCTGTCTCTCGATCTTTCTCCTTTGTCGGAGTCTTGGAGTTATTCCCATTGCTACTCATTTTGGTTTTCACCTTGTTCTTGTGTTTTTGCCACTTCTCTCGAGGAGAGGAGAGCAGCGCAGAGCAGTTATATATAAGCTGGGAAGTACGGATATGCATACGTGACAAGAATAAGATAGGATACGGATACGACGATATGATAAAATTTTTAAAAAAAAGATACAGGTACAGTCAAGATACGTCTATAATAAAATATATTTTATATTTTATTATTATATAAAATAATAATAATAATATAAGGGCAGAGTACTTATATATAAGCAATCCTCTGTTTTTTTTTTTTGCTAGATATTGTTTAAATTTGTGTCAATTATTTTTTCGAGTCTAACAGCTGACCACTGTGTGCTAATAGAGAAGACTACCCGGAAAAAGAAAAAAAAAATCATGTATAAATTTTTTGATTTTTTTATACAAATTTAGGTGGTAGTTGGGATTAATCCTATTATTATTATTATAACTTAAACCTTACAAATCGTAACGTAACTCAAAAAATTGTAATTTTGTTAGGATCGATCTTGTATTTTTTGTTGTAAATATATCTAATTTTCACCATTATTTATAGTCCTTTCATCCTATGGGTGGGTGTAAAAGATGATATAATGGTTCAACTTCTTTGCTATTTCCCATTGACTATTAAATTAAATGTGACGACTTCCAAGTCTGACTGTGCAGTTCAGGTGACATGAAATGACCAACAAACCAAGAGTTCAAGGGTAACGTATCTGAATCGGAAATTCAAAAGTTCTAAATTTATATTTTGGCAATTTATTTTGGGTCATAAAAAGTTTATTTTTTATGAATATTTTAATTTTGGTGTTGATATTCTGCCTTTGACAAGACCGAATAATTGAAGTTGAATTTTCTTCATTTATTCATTGAAATTTGTCTTCACAAGAATTTTCATTTAAATGCTTTGTGGAGCATTTATGCAAAGTGCGAGTGTATTATGAATGAATTTAGGCTTTTAGCTTAGTGAGTGTTCATATTCGATGCTTTATTTTTTTGTGTCCACGATTTATTTTTAATTTTTTTAAATTATACAGTGTCTTCGTATACGGGTTATCGTTACTACTTTAATAAATTATAACAATAGGAGATTCTAAACTTCTTTATAAAAGGAGGACAAACTTAAGCCTGAAGCATGTTCTCTGTCGTAATCTCTTTCTCTCGGAAAGTAAGTCGAATCGATTCGACTTTTGTTACTTCCTACTCCTTTTACAGCTGTCTGTACGAGGAAGTAGAACACTCTAATAACAATAGGGTACTTCTTGAGGAAGTAGGGCAAACTTAAGTCTGAAGCAAAGCCAGAGCCACTCTTGACTCTGGGCACTCTTAAAAGTATCTTGTTGAATACTTTCACAGTATATTTTATATTGCCCACTCGATTTGTAAAGACATTTTCGTACCAAAATGGTTATAAACACCCTACGAACATGGTTCAAACAACAACTTCTGGTTAGATTCGTTATTTGTCAAACTTGTTTTTTCACTTCAATTGCATTTTTCTTTTATTTTTTGAACCAAACTTCAACCGCAATTGAACTTTTTTTTTTTTTTAACGGAATTGCAATTGACCTAAGTTGCATGTTTAGTGACTTTTACCATGTTAAGATTTTTTGTATTTTTTATTTGCTTATTTACATTTTTTTTGTTCTTAATTTCTATGCGAAATTACTTAATCGCCATATTTTATATGTCACTTAGTTATCTCTGCCACACAACGGGTTAGCACCTTCAATAGAAACAAATGATTCAATGTCAGCTAATATAGATAGCAGTATAGATAACAGGAACAGATTTACAGTGGGGGCAATAAAGACAATTGCTCCCACTGAAATTTTGAAAAATTTTAAACTTCATTTAATATTTTAAAAAACTTTCAAATTTTTTATAATTTGCCCCCTACTATTAAAGCTAAAACAAATCTACTTGACATAGTTTCATTTAATATTTTAAGTTTTATTTTAACTTTCACATATTGTTTGTCTACGCTTGGCACCTAAGGTTACTATAGATGAGTTTTACTCGGTGAAAAATCAATCTAGGACCAAAGAGTCTTAATCTAATACCACTCTGAATACTTAAGAGCCGGTAATATGGACCCACAACCAAGAATCCTAATTTAATTCTATCTTGTATTCCTAGGCCCTAGCGTCCTAATACGACTCTACCTTGAATATTTAAGGGCTAATGATGAGGTTTATCATATTACAACCTAGGATTCGAGATCTTTTAGATACAATTTCTTATCACTACAAATAAAGGTCTTCAAATATCAAGTAATTCATTTAATCATAACCTATTCATTACATACTTTCTTTGACTTGTAATCCAACTCAAGTATCAAAGCCCTTTTAACTATCTCCGACCTGCCAACAGATCACTCAAGTGTTCTCTTATCTTGTAAGTTGATCGACGCTTCTTCATCACCATCTCATTTCCGTATGAAGTAATTGCTCTCTGTGTCCATTTATCCCCGCACACATATCCTTTGTGAGTTGTGGGTAGGTTTGCCTTCTGTTTTAGAAGTGCAAAAAGCTGCCCAATGTAAGTAATAAGTTTGGTGTTGGTAAGTTGTCTTCCATTAAATCATTAAGATCAGCCATTTTAATTGGGATTAAACAATATTTTGAATTATTGTGGAGAAAATATGAGGAAATTAACAACAATTGGTGCAAACCCAAAAAAAATTGTTTAATGCTAAGGTTAGATTCCTTAAAAAGAAAAAGAAAAAGAAAAAGTTAATTTGCCCTATTCCCCTAAAGAAGTTTACTATATCCTCTTATTTATTAAAGTATTCTTCTTCCTCGTACGGGGGTTTGGATAGTGGTGCTGGTGGAATTTTAATTGACTAGTAATGGCATTGGGCCCACCACAACCTATTGCTAGAAATAATGCTGTCCACACACGCAAAGGTTAATAATAAATAATTATGTAATATCACCGTTACGCCTAATATTCCGTACTAATCTGAAAGAGAACTCTTGCGAATCAGGTAATGAAAAAAAAAATTTGAAAAATAAATCTTCAAAAAAAAAAAAAGGGCACACTACACCAACCACTGTGAGATTTATTGCTTATTTCATAATAATTTATTGATAATAAAGAATTTTATTATAACTGTAATTTGTTATTACGTATATCGTAGAATCATATGAAATTTGTTTAGTCTCGTTTATATTGAATTTGGGACATAATAACTGAGTATATTTTCTAAATTAAATAGGAAACAAGAGATTTGCATAACAAAAATTTTTGGACATAGTTTGAAATAAAAAAATTAAATAGGATGAGAAAAGAGATTTAAGGAGCAGAAATAGCCGGTACCTTTAAATATGGCAATTTCAGGGGGTCTTGAAGAGTGCAACAAGTGTAGATAATGGTCCATTTCTTAACCTCTAAGCTTAAGCTTTTATCCCAAAAGGCGTTGCCACCAGCTATTGCTCTCTTTTTTTCCCCTTTCTCCTTGGAATCCAAAAGCAATGTTTTTACCCACCAATTATTGCTCTATTTTTTTTATTTTTTTTTTCATTTCTCCGTGAACCATTGTGTTCCACACTTTAAGGTGAAATCTGTTGCTTAGACTCGAAGCTTAAGCTCTTATCCGAAAAGGTCTTGCCACCATTGTTTTTATCCTTTGCCAAAGGAATCCAAAAGCAGATTGTTTACCCTAGGCCCACCCTCCCCTTTCTTCATTCAAAAAATTACACAAAAACCAAAAAAAAATAAAACAAAAAAGACATTGAAAAAAAAAAATTATGGTAAGTATCAATGACACCCTTATGAATTATTCTAATAACAGAAACACCCCCATGATTTTTTTAAACATTGCACTTCTTTGTATTTTTTTTTTTTAAAGAAAGGAGGACGGTACCTCCAAGTTTATTAAGTAACCGTCATTTGTGGAGGAGGAATACCATGGTTACATAGCAGCACCTAAAACCACAAAATCAAGAAATACAATCCAAATAACAACAAATTTAAAAATACAGTAAATTTTTACTTCCTAATATATGTCGCGCTAGTTTTATCTATCCTTCCTAGTTCAGGTAATCGACGTGATAAATCTGTCATTTGCGATATGATACAGTTTCTTGATCACCCTCTGCAGTCTGCACCCATCCTTGCAAGCTTATTTGCCACTTAGATTTTCTTCTCTAAACTGATGATTGCACTTCTTTGTAGCTCTTATATTCATTTCACATAATATGTTTGTCTTTAGGATTGCCGGTATGCTTTTGTTCCTGCTGTTGTTGGTGCCGCCTACAGAGGGCGATGAAGATGATGAAAGCTCCGGGGAGGGACTATATGATGCCAAGGCATGTGTTTGAAAGCGACCCCAGATCATACTTTCGCAATCTCCGTGGATGACAATGAACTTTTCTTAGCTTTATTGTCTTAAAAATTAAGTGTATGCCATATAATAATTTTCAGTTATATCATCTCCGATTTGGTATTTTTTTTTTCATCCTTCGTATGGTCTGTAATGGCTGGAAGCCTGGTAATGATTTGATACTTATGCAATGCTGTTTTGTTTTTGAAGGATTGTGGGGTTGTTTCAACCTGATAAACATGCCCAAGGTACGTAGTGTTTCGTTATGAAAGTCATTTTCTATCTTTACTGGCTCTTCCCGAGTTGCTACGTCTATGATTGACCAGAACCTTTGTCAGATCATTCAACGTGACTTGACAGAAATTCCGAATTGAGTAAATGTATCATCAATTTGAAAATTTATTGAAACATATGGTTTTGTACTTGTTGAAAGATATTGGGTAATCAAAAGTAGTGCATAAGCAAACATTTTGCAGTCAATAGAATATAACTATGGAGGGTATGCGAAAGAAGAGTAGAAGATCGTTGAGGTCATTTATGAGGGAGATCATATTTATATAATATTCACCACCAGAGCCACGTAGCACCATACCTATTCATTTAGTTTCATTCTGATAATCTCTATAATTTAGCATTGCAAAATAACTGGACATGAACAGAAAATCAAAAAAAAAAAGGAACACTGCTTAGATCACAAAGCAGAATTGCAAGATGAATAATATCGTCTTTCCTAATCGCGAAGGCTGCGGAAATACCCAGAAGGGTCTTGCTCGAAGTCTTCCATGTAAATGTAGCAGTCTCTTCCCGGAGCTTCCATCATTTTTTTGATAGTGGAAGAAGGTCCAGAGCCTGAGAAAAGCTTAGAAACACCCCACCCCACAACAGCAATTCCAGCCACTGCACCAACAACTATACCAACCACTTTAGCTATCTCTAATATCTTATCCTCTCTCTGAGTCTTGGACATATTTTTATACCCACTGCTGCTCATTGTGATCTTACAGCAACCCAATTTTGGTGTTCAACTTTTCTTATTTTTGCCAGTTCCTCTTGAATAGAACAGTGTGTTATTATGTATATGAAATTCCGGGGGTCTTGAAGAGGCACATATTTACTAGTAGTCCTTTGAGTTGGTGTAAAAGATGGCATAATGGTTCATCTTCTTTGCTATTTCACCAAGGGCGGAGGCAGCCCTGTTCTAGGGTGGGCAAGTGCCCCCCATCAATTTTTTTTTTTAATACTTAGGTATATATATTGTATATTTGTATAATATATTATTTGTGCCCAACCAAAATTAAAAACAAAAATATTAATGTACACTTATATCAAATGAATAATTTTAATTATGTCCTCCCTATTTTTTTTGGCACATCAATTAGTGTATATTTATATCAAATGAATATGAATTTTTTGACACATTTTAGACTGGTTATGTACCTATCTAGATAAATTTTGAATATACTAGAATTATTTTATATTTTCTAACACTAAAAAGGACATAACATAAATTTTGTTAGTTTACTTGTGATTTTGACATTTATTTTTGTTAATTATGGTAAAAATTATAGAGTGCACATTAAATTACATAATTGATTAAATGATTTACAAATACCAAAGTGATAACATGATTATGTATCTAAAGAATAATAAAGTTGTTATGCAACGTTTTAAAAGTACAAAAATTCACTAAAGTCAATTCTAAATGATTTAAATTAATTAATATTTTATAAAAAAAAATGTTATCGTTTATATATACTAAGCTTACCAAATTTCGGTATGGTGGGTTTACTGAACTTTTAAGTATTAAATAAGATGTAATTAAATAAATTATTGTTCTATTTCTATCAATTATAAGAAAAATATAATAATTTATTAAAATATTCATGTCCACCCTAACATAATTTTCTGGTTCCACCCTTGTATTTCACCTATGACTATTTAAGGTAGTAAGTTTTCAAGTGGAAGTGTGAAGCTCAGGTAAACGTCAAAAGACGAACAAAGCACGAGAAATTGAGTTTTGGAAAATGCTGGAGCGGTTGATTTGCATCTCAAAAATCAGTATTTAAAAATTATTTTTGAAAAAAATTTTAAGAATATATTTTTAAAAATTTTTATATTATAAAACTTGTTTGATTATATATTTTTAAAAATAATTTTAAAAAACAAAAATTATAAAATTTGTTTGGAGAATAAAATTATAAAATTTGTTTCAACTCTCTCCCTCTCTCTCTCTCTCTCGCTGTGCATCAAGACCATAAAGCACAAAATCAAATGGGAAACCCACAACCACCGATGAAGAAGTGCATCAAGACCCACAACCACCGCCAAAACCCACAAATCACCACCGAAATTCACAATCATCCAAAACCCACAATTACCACCAAAACCTACCACCACCACCAAAAATATACATTTTGCTCGTAAGAAAATTTGATGGGTGGACCTCATTAAAGAGGAGGAATTGTTTCTCTTATTTTGGTTTTGCCTGAGAAAACAATAAAAATATTATTTTATTGTTCTCTAAACTCACATCTCAATTTTTAAAATTTTCAAAAAATTAGAGAACAAAAAACTTAAACAAACAGGATTTGGGTGCTTTTAAAATTTTGATAACAAAAAAAAAGTTTTCGAAAACTAAACCAAACACGCCCAGTTATTTTCTTGGAAAATTGAGGAGTATGATTGTGATTATTTTATTTTCCAATGCAAGCCTGCACAATGTTCAAGTGGTAATGTAAAATCGGATTTTTTTTTCCCAACCATATCTCTTCTCTAGAAATGCTACAACTTCTCCTCATGTAATTAACTTACTTATGTCATGTCGCAATAAATCAACTTCATAGAACAACATCATCTGATTTGGACATAAAGAGAGCAGGGGCACGGCATTAATTGTGGAGAAGGCGAAAACTTAATGAGTTCAAATCCAAATTTTTGGGCTTTTTTATAATTAAAAAAATTTTAAATTTTTGATTCATTTTATAACTTTTACGATTTAAATACGGAGGGCCCAAAAAATTTGGCCGACAAAAATACCGACAGAAAAATTTCTGGCGACAATATTTCCATGCAACAAAATTGGGATGAAGTTTCTGGATCCTTCAAAAACAATAATTTTGTTTATGATAATGCATTTTCTCTTGGTGTTTATTTAGACATTATATGCGACGAATTTAAGTGCGATCTATCTATTATGTATTAAAGAGTCTCCCTCTAATTTACATCGGGGAATAAGAGAAAATCTACAAAAGACGGTCCGGCCAATATCTATTATGTAGTGCATAAGCAAGTATTTTAGTGCGCAATCAATCGAATATAAATACTAAAGAGGGATTGGGATCACATATATAAGAGCATCTCTAATGGAACTATCCAAAGTAACTATCTAAAATATATTTAAATATTATATTATCTATTTTAATTAGTCACTTTTACAAATTCATTCCAACTACGTTATCTATTATAACTAATTATTTCAACTAATTTTAACTAATTTTTAATAATATAATTAAAAATTATATTTTAACACTCGTTCCAATCTCTGTTTTTGTGTTTGGTTGTCCACAAGTGTACAACAAAGCTTTCAACAAAAAACTCAAGCAATTTCAAAATCTAAAGGTGCTTCACATTACTGGATTTTTTTGAGGGAGTTTACTGGATTTTTGGGAGGATTTTATTGGTTTTTTGGAGGGTTTTGCTAATTTTGGAGGGTGTTATTGAATTTTCAGGGTGTTTTGTTGAATTTTTTAGGAAATTTTGCAATATTTTTTGGGACATTTTGTTGAATTTTTGGAAGGTTTTACTACCTCAGTTTTTAATCCTCTCAACCCAACCTCAATTTGTGAACAAGAATTTGAGAACTACCGACTGTGAACAGTTTCCAAGTTAAGACGATGGAGTTTTTGTGAGAGAGAGAGCCTACCAGACAATGGAGTTTCTATGATGAAGACGATGCTTTTGAGAGAGTCTTCTGTTGACTGAGCTTGGCGATGAAGACGATGCCTTTTGTTGAGGAATAGCTAGCCACAATCAATGGCCAAATCCAGCGAGCTTATATTGGGGAATGGGTAATATTGAGTGAGAGAGATAGCCCGTTGGATCAAAAAATTATGGATTGAATATTTAAAACAGCTAATAGGCCTCCTTTAGTTATCCCGTTGGAATTGCTCTGAGACACCAAACAACATAAATACCCATTTCAGTTGAAACCAACCATTACATATTGACTCACTTTGCTATATATATCTCCGGTGTTTCCCAAACATAGTTTAGCAATGCAAAATAACTGGAGAGATCACTACAAACCACCAACACAAAAAGTCCACAAACACACAACAGCCTAGATAATAAGCAGAATAGCAAAACAAAATGACATACAGATCACTATTTCTTGTTGCGAAGTTTGCGGAGCTTCAAGTGAGTTTTCAGCCTAAATAATAGGTGCCAGGGTCTTTGTCGAAGTCATCCCTGCCGTCTCTTCCCGGAGCTGTCATGGTTTCCCCGTTGGTGGAAGTTTCAGTTTCAGGTTTAGGGCCTGAGAAAAGCATAGCAATACCCCACGCAGCAAGAGCTAGTCCGGCCACTGCTCCGACCACCACCTTGGCCATCCCTGCCATCACTACAAAGTTACTCATTTTGTGTTCAACTTTTCTTTTGTATTTGCCACTTCTCTCGAGGAGATCAACAGAGTGATTATATATAGCAAATTCGGGGCACTTGAAGAATCACCTACTTTCTTTTTTTCTCTCTTTTTGCTGCTCACTATTCTTTAACACTGTGTTCTTAGTAGAGAAGGCTATCCGGAAAGAGCAATGTTATTATCATCTTATTTGTAGACTTAGTGATATGATTTTAATGTAATTATTGAATTAGTTGTGTATTTTAAGTTAGATGAGGCCTATAATTAATTTAATGGTTGTACATCATTAAGTCTCCAAATTAGATCCAAATAATATTTTTCATCGAGAAAAAGTTATGCACAAATTTTTTGATTTTTTAATACAAATTTTGGAAGTAATTGGAATTAATCTCATTATTATTATTATAACTTAAACCTTACAAATTGTAACATACCTCAAAAATTTATAATTTTATTAGGATCAATCTTCTATTTTTTGTTGTAAATAAATCCAAAAATTTAAATCTCAACACATAAAACTTATAAAAATTAATTATATTGTATTTTTTATAATATAACTTTCACCTTTATTAGTAGTCCTTTCATCCTATGGGTGGGTGTAAAAGAGGAGATAATAATTCAACTTCTTTGCTATTTCCCATTCGCTATTAAATTAAATATGACGACTTCCAAGTCTGAGTGTACATGAAATGACCAACGACCCGTGAAACTTCCTTCTTGAAAATGATATCAATTCTGCTCAAAAAAAAAAAATTAAATGATTTGAATTGGGTTTTCACTTCAAATCAGCCATTTTAATTGGGATTAAACAATATTTTGAATTATTGTGGAGAAAATATGAGGAAATTAACAACAATTGGTGCAAACCCAAAAAAAATTGTTTAATGCTAAGGATAGATTCCTTAAAAAGAAAAAGAAGAAGTTAGTTTGCCCTATTCCCCTAAAGAAGTTTACTATAACCTCTTATTTATTAAAGTACTCTTCTTCCTCGTACGGGGGTTTGGATAGTGGTGCTGGTGGAATTTTAATTGACTAGTAATGGCATTGGGCCCACCACAACCTATTGCTAGAAATAATGCTGTCCACACACGCAAAGGTTAATAATAAATAATTATGTAATATCACCGTTACGCCTAATATTCCGTAGTAATCTGAAAGAGAACTCTTGCGAATCAGGTAATGAAAAAAAAAATTTGAAAAATAAATCTTCAAAAAAAAAAAAAGGGCACACTACACCAACCACTGTGAGATTTATTGCTTATTTCATAATAATTTCTTGATAATAAAGAATTTTATTATAACTGTAATTTGTTATTACGTATATCGTAGAATCATATGAAATTTGTTTAGTCTCGTTTATATTGAATTTGGGNAATCTCAACACATAAAACTTATAAAAATTAATTATATTGTATTTTTTATAATATAACTTTCACCTTTATTAGTAGTCCTTTCATCCTATGGGTGGGTGTAAAAGAGGAGATAATAATTCAACTTCTTTGCTATTTCCCATTCGCTATTAAATTAAATATGACGACTTCCAAGTCTGAGTGTACATGAAATGACCAACGACCCGTGAAACTTCCTTCTTGAAAATGATATCAATTCTGCTCAAAAAAAAAAAATTAAATGATTTGAATTGGGTTTTCACTTCAAATCAGCCATTTTAATTGGGATTAAACAATATTTTGAATTATTGTGGAGAAAATATGAGGAAATTAACAACAATTGGTGCAAACCCTGCTAAGGTTAGATTCCTTAAAAAGAAAAAGAAAAAGTTAGTTTGCCCTATTCCCCTAAAGAAGTTTACTATATCCTCTTATTTATTAAAGTATTCTTCTTCCTCGTACGGGGGTTTGGATAGTGGTCCTGGTGGAATTTTAATTGACTAGTAATGGCATTGGGCCCACCACAACCTATTGCTAGAAATAATGCTGTCCACACACACGCAAAGGTTATTAATAAATAATTATGTAATATCACCGGTACGCCTAATATTCGGTACTAGTCTGAAAGAGAACTCTTGCGAATCAGGTAATGAAAAAAAAATTTTAAAAATTAATCTTAAAAAAAAAAAAAAAAGGGCACACTACACCAACCACTGTGAGATTTATTGCTTATTTCATAATAATTTCTTAATAATAAAGAATTTTATTATAAATGTAATTTGTTATTACGTATATCGTAGAATCATATGAAATTTGTTTAGTCTCGTTTATATTGAATTTGGGACATAATAACTGAGTATATTTTCTAAATTAAATAGGAAACAAGAGATTTGCATAACAAAAATTTTTGGACATAGTTTGAAATAAAAAAATTAAATAGGATGAGAAAAGAGATTTAAGGAGCAGAAATAGCCGGTACCTTTAAATATAGCAATTTCAGGGGGTCTTGAAGAGTGCAACAAGTGTAGATAATGGTCCATTTCTTAACCTCTAAGCTTAAGCTTTTATCCCAAAAGGCGTTGCCACCAGCTATTGCTATCTTTTTTTCCCCTTTCTCCTTGGAATCCAAAAGCAAAGTTTTTACCCACCAATTATTGCTCTATTTTTTTTATTTTTTTTTTCATTTCTCCGTGAACCATTGTGTTCCACACTTTAAGTTGAAATCTGTTGCTTAGACTCGAAGCTTAAGCTCTTATCCGAAAAGGTCTTGCCACCATTGTTTTTATCCTTTGCCAAAGGAATCCAAAAGCAGATTGTTTACCCTAGGCCCACCCTCCCCTTTCTTCATTCAAAAAATTACACAAAAACCAAAAAAAAATAAAACAAAAAAGACATTGAAAAAAAAAAATTATGGTAAGTATCAATGACACCCTTATGAATTATTCTAATAACAGAAACACCCCCATGATTTTTTTAAACATTGCACTTCTTTGTAGTTTTTTTTTTTTTAAAAAAAGGAGGACGGTACCTCCAAGTTTATTAAGTAACCGTCATTTGTGGAGGAGGAATACCATGGTTACATAGCAGCACCTAAAACCACAAAATCAAGAAATACAATCCAAATAACAACAAATTTAAAAATACAGTAAATTTTTACTTCCTAATATATGTCGCGCTAGTTTTATCTATCCTTCCTAGTTCAGGTAATCGACGTGATAAATCTGTCATTTGCGATATGATACAGTTTCTTGATCACCCTCTGCAGTCTGCACCCATCCTTGCAAGCTTATTTGCCACTTAGATTTTCTTCTCTAAACTGATGATTGCACTTTTTTGTAGTTCTTATATTCATTTCACATAATTTGCTTGTCTTTAGGATTACTAACGACAGCTTCAATAAGTAATTATGTTTTGGAATATTCTTTATTTCATAACCCTATTATCCTAAACAAAAAGCTCATTGATTTAATTAAAGGGAACCATAAATCGAAGCCCTATCATAATTGCGAGCATAATCAACCGGGTCTATAGAGATTTTTGAATTGAAATTGAAATTCCTAACTTGTGCATGTTGTCTTGTTGCTGAGGGTGCCTCTCTTTTCGTATCACTTCGTCTTTTTTTTTTTTTAAGATTTTCCTAAATATCTTGCTTAGGATTGAAAGGAACAATTTCAATTCTTTATGGATTGAAATGACGGTGTATGCTAAAATTAAATTTCTTAAATATAAATAAAATATATATAGCATTGCTTAAATATATATAAAATATGGTTAATTTATGTTACCATTGGTTAAACCTCTAGTTAATTTAACTACAACAGATCAGGGTTGGTGACACGGGGGGATGCAAATACGAGGTGGGGTTGGGCAGATCAATGTTATGAGGGGAAATGGGGAAAGATCAAGGGGTCTAGGTTGTGGATGGAAGATCAAGTCTAAATTCAAGTTGAGGTTGTTTTTTTTTTTTTGTTGTGGAGTGCAACAAAATTTCAAAATTTGTTATATCTCTTACAGTTATTAAAAAGTATAGGGATGTTAATATAATTTATCTAAATAAAAGAGTTTAAGAAAAGCACTTCAATAACCAAAAAATTAAATGAATTTAAACTATATGACTATGATAAAAAAAAAAAAAAAANTTTTTTTTTTCATTTCTCCGTGAACCATTGTGTTCCACACTTTAAGTTGAAATCTGTTGCTTAGACTCGAAGCTTAAGCTCTTATCCGAAAAGGTCTTGCCACCATTGTTTTTATCCTTTGCCAAAGGAATCCAAAAGCAGATTGTTTACCCTAGGCCCACCCTCCCCTTTCTTCATTCAAAAAATTACACAAAAACCAAAAAAAAATAAAACAAAAAAGACATTGAAAAAAAAAAATTATGGTAAGTATCAATGACACCCTTATGAATTATTCTAATAACAGAAACACCCCCATGATTTTTTTAAACATTGCACTTCTTTGTAGTTTTTTTTTTTAAAGAAAGGAGGACGGTACCTCCAAGTTTATTAAGTAACCGTCATTTGTGGAGGAGGAATACCATGGTTACATAGCAGCACCTAAAACCACAAAATCAAGAAATACAATCCAAATAACAACAAATTTAAAAATACAGTAAATTTTTACTTCCTAATATATGTCGCGCTAGTTTTATCTATCCTTCCTAGTTCAGGTAATCGACGTGATAAATCTGTCATTTGCGATATGATACAGTTTCTTGATCACCCTCTGCAGTCTGCACCCATCCTTGCAAGCTTATTTGCCACTTAGATTTTCTTCTCTAAACTGATGATTGCACTTTTTTGTAGTTCTTATATTCATTTCACATAATTTGCTTGTCTTTAGGATTACTAACGACAGCTTCAATAAGTAATTATGTTTTGGAATATTCTTTATTTCATAACCCTATTATCCTAAACAAAAAGCTCATTGATTTAATTAAAGGGAACCATAAATCGAAGCCCTATCATAATTGCGAGCATAATCAACCGGGTCTATAGAGATTTTTGAATTGAAATTGAAATTCCTAACTTGTGCATGTTGTCTTGTTGCTGAGGGTGCCTCTCTTTTCGTATCACTTCGTCTTTTTTTTTTTTTNGCGTTGCCACCAGCTATTGCTCTCTTTTTTTCCCCTTTCTCCTTGGAATCCAAAAGCAAAGTTTTTACCCACCAATTATTGCTCTATTTTTTTTATTTTTTTTTTCATTTCTCCGTGAACCATTGTGTTCCACACTTTAAGGTGAAATCTGTTGCTTAGACTCGAAGCTTAAGCTCTTATCCGAAAAGGTCTTGCCACCATTGTTTTTATCCTTTGCCAAAGGAATCCAAAAGCAGATTGTTTACCCTAGGCCCACCCTACCCTTTCTTCATTAAAAAAATTGCACAAAAACCAAAAAAAATAAAACAAAAACGACATTAAAAAATAAAAATTATGGTAAGTACCAATGACTCCCTTATGAATTATTCTAATAACAGAAACACCCCCATGATTTTTTTAAACATTGCACTTCTTTGTAGTTTTTTTTTTTTTAAAGAAAGGAGGACGGTACCTCCAAGTTTATTAAGTAACCGTCATTTGTGGAGGAGGAATACCATGGTTACATAGCAGCACCTAAAACCACAAAATCAAGAAATACAATCCAAATAACAACAAATTTAAAAATACAGTAAATTTTTACTTCCTAATATATGTCGCGCTAGTTTTATCTATCCTTCCTAGTTCAGGTAATCGACGTGATAAATCTGTCATTTGCGATATGATACAGTTTCTTGATCACCCTCTGCAGTCTGCACCCATCCTTGCAAGCTTATTTGCCACTTAGATTTTCTTCTCTAAACTGATGATTGCACTTTTTTGTAGTTCTTATATTCATTTCACATAATTTGCTTGTCTTTAGGATTACTAACGACAGCTTCAATAAGTAATTATGTTTTGGAATATTCTTTATTTCATAACCCTATTATCCTAAACAAAAAGCTCATTGATTTAATTAAAGGGAACCATAAATCGAAGCCCTATCATAATTGCGAGCATAATCAACCGGGTCTATAGAGATTTTTGAATTGAAATTGAAATTCCTAACTTGTGCATGTTGTCTTGTTGCTGAGGGTGCCTCTCTTTTCGTATCACTTCGTCTTTTTTTTTTTTTAAGATTTTCCTAAATATCTTGCTTAGGATTGAAAGGAACAATTTCAATTCTTTATGGATTGAAATGACGGTGTATGCTAAAATTAAATTTCTTAAATATAAATAAAATATATATAGCATTGCTTAAATATATATAAAATATGGTTAATTTATGTTACCATTGGTTAAACCTCTAGTTAATTTAACTACAACAGATCAGGGTTGGTGACACGGGGGGATGCAAATACGAGGTGGGGTTGGGCAGATCAATGTTATGAGGGGAAATGGGGAAAGATCAAGGGGTCTAGGTTGTGGATGGAAGATCAAGTCTAAATTCAAGTTGAGGTTGTTTTTTTTTTTTTGTTGTGGAGTGCAACAAAATTTCAAAATTTGTTATATCTCTTACAGTTATTAAAAAGTATAGGGATGTTAATATAATTTATCTAAATAAAAGAGTTTAAGAAAAGCACTTCAATAACCAAAAAATTAAATGAATTTAAACTATATGACTATGATAAAAAAAAAAAAAAAACTATATGACATGATTGTACTTTTTACTTAAAATACAGAATTAAAATGTTGCGCCAGTGGATTTTGACTGAAATCACATCATAAAAAGGATGTATTCACTATTACACGAGGTTTTCATTATTACAGAATTTAAAGAGAGTTTGATATACGCAGTTTTATTTTTATAAATTATTTTTAATTATTTTTAATTTATTAAAGATATAATATGAAATATTTTATGTGTGAAGTGAAAAAATTTAAGGGCGAAAGTGAGATTTTCCCTACATAAAAATATAGGTAATTTTTTTTAGATATAAAAAAAGTTATATTTAAAATTTGTACTTAATAATTATAATTTTTTGGGGGGAAGGGGAGGGGAGGAAGGACTTGAGTCTTTGATTTTAAGAAAATAAAATCTTTATAAAATAAGAAATATTATTGAACAAAAAAATCTATTAATTTAATAATTAAAAGTACTAAATCTCAATATTTATTAGAATTTATAATAAAATTAATAACTATAATTATTAAACCTATTTTTTAAGGTACTCTAAAAATATTCTATGCGAAGAATTCCATTAGGACGGGGCTGGAAAGTGAGAGAGAGAGAGAGAGAATCTGCAGGCGAAGTTGAAAGAAGTGGGAGCAGATGAGATGATGAACAACGCGCTAGAGAAGCTGAAAGAAGTGCTTCTGATGTTGGAGAACTTTGGTGGGTATTTCATGGGTTGGTTTGACAAGGTGTTTACACGAGAGAGAGAGACCAGAGGAAAGCAACTACACCACTGGCTCCAAGTTAATTATAAGCCCTTTGTTATCACTGGGTTGGTTTTGCTGGTGACCCTTTGGATTTGCACCAAATGTTGCTGCCAAAGAAATAAGGCGGTCAAGACCATGAAAGCTCCAGGGAGGAACCATAGGATGTCAAGGTCTTCCTTTGAGAGTGACCCCAAATCATACTTTCGTGGTCTTCGTGGAAAGAATTAAACTTTTCTTTATCATCTTCTTCAATTTCCTTTTCATTTAATCTTGTTTTTAATTATTGTTATTTCAGATTTGGAGTGATCTTAAATTCTCTCCTACATATGATTGTGTAATGGCTGGAAATGACTTGATACTTATGTAATGCTGTTTTGTGTTTGAAGGATTATGTGGTTGTTTGAAGCCTGTAAAACTTTCATAAACTTTTTGTTAATTTTCCATGTGCATTTGCTATTTTGTATGTGTACGGATATGGGATATTAAGTCTCTTACATGGTTTGGCTTCATCTGGATATATGGTTATTGAAGTATAATGGTTTTGTGCTTGTTGGAAGATTCACCTAGTTATTGGTTCTCCTCTGGGTTGGTCTAATTCCGCGATAAAAGAGCTATGATTGTTTGAAATCCGATCTTAATGGATCCCAACTCCTTCTTCTTCTTTTTTCATCATAACTTAATCCAATTAAATGATAATTTAACCCAAATGAATTGTAACTAGGTTTTGCATATTTATAACTTTTAGTATGATACATTCCTCAGCAACTGAACATCAAAACTCAAAAGACTGGGTGGGTGTATTGTTGGTTTTTCTAAGCTTCACCATTTTGAAAGTTTTTTAGGAGTGCCTAAATGTTTCCTTTTCCAATGCAAGCCTGCTTGATCTTCATGTGGAAATTTAGTATCTGTTTCTGCTCACAAACAGATAATTGTCTCTGTTTTACTTCCTCTGTACCACAATGCTTGGGCTTTTGCTGTTTGGTTGTACCTGTTCAAGCTATAAAACCCTGTCTATTCCCTACAATACTGCCACTCTCTCTCTCTCTCTCTCTCACACACACACACACACACATTCTTTAAAGTGCACTCTATCTAATAATAATAACTTTTAACAGCTTAATTACTACTAGTTTACATGATTTATTGAAGTCTCTACATATATTCCGTCATATAATTGTGCCATTAACTAATTAATCGATCAATAAACAGCATTCTATTTGAGTCTTATCAAAAAGATTTATTTCTCCCTGATCTTGATTGCTTTAAATGCTGTTAATTGCACCTAAATAATATCTTTTGCTGCTATGCTCATGTTTTGTCTACACTTGAGTAGCAACTAGCAAGTCAATTTGACATGAACTCTATATTGGAGCAAAGATTGCACTTTCAATGATTTTGCATGAAGTATTTGTGCAATCTCTCACAAAATAATCTCCACCAAGAAGAAACATGTTGTGCTGGGTGATTGGAATCCTCTGAGGTCAGTTGAACAGGCTGACAATCGACAGAAGATACTGAGCAAAGCTGCTGGCTTGAAGAGTGAGGCTGATCCGTAACATCATCCGCGGAAGATTGACGTTCAAGTTGATGAACAGGAGAAGGCCGCAATAAATCTCCATCATCAATCTCCCCCGGAGCTGATTAATTACTTTAAGGAAAATATGAGGGTACTCCATTAAAGAGAATTATATGCTCAAGTTGTATGAAGAATGACTTGAACTCAATGTTGGGAACCAGCCATGAGAATCTGAAGCGGGTAGTGAACGTAAGTTGGCGAGAGACTAAACATGTTGGGTCGCAGAATCATTGAGAGTGCAATTGTTGACTCGACAACCGCAAAATTCAGTCCCACACCAGCCCGGGGCCCAAAAACGAATAGGAAAAATGTTGCTGCCATGTTGGTGGTTTCTTTAGCCACCCCTCATGCAAATCTTTTTTTCCAAAACACCTCAAACATCTCGAAACACTTCAAAAGATAAGAATTTCGATATTCAATCACTAATTCATTTTGCTCTCCATGGAAACAAAAGCGTTTCAATTGTTCCAATGAAAAAGAAATGAAATTCTGATGCTTGAAGAGAAGTAAAGGTTACCTTCAAACTCTCTCCATGAAAAACATGGTTGGCAAGTTTTCCCATTTTCACCCATTTTTCACCTTTGGATGATGGAAGTCCATCTGCTAAAAGTTTCTTTGCATAGCCTTCCAGGTCTATTTTTGGATAACCATCATCTTCATTGTTAAGTATTTCTTTTATATGCTTTGTGTCAGTGACAACCAATTGAGCTTGAGGACCATACCAATTAAGAAAATTCATCTCCGTAGGCAGAAGATACCAGAGAGTATAAAGGTTCAATTGAGGTAAAAATCTCTCTCAGAACAGGTATTTGCATGCAAATAGGGACTATTTGCCCTCAAGTTTCTTATGTACTTTTATATCCTGAAAAGATTACAGGAGACAGTTTGTTAACATATAAGTCTACCCAAGACTGCACATGAGGCAGAATTCTGGGGAATATGTTGTGTGACAAATTATCGAGGGTTCTGCTCATAGATTGTCTTCGCATGTTGAAGATCTCTTTGGTGTTTCCTTGGAGAAATTTGTAATAAGGGCCTTTGATTCCCAGCGACCTCATCATGAGATTCGACAGGAGGTACAGAAACAAAGAGGTTGAAAGGAAGACTAGTAAATTTACAATCCAACCCACAATTTATCAACTATGAATCCAAATGCTGCTGAACTAAAAAGCCTCAATGATTTCATAACATAGTCGCTGGATGTGATTTGGAATCTTTGTTTAGGGAGTAGAAGACAGATTTGGTTTACAGAATAGCTTTGTTTTATTCATAGAGTAAAACAGTGCCACACCCAGCTTCTTAAATGGTTAAATATAAGAAAATCTATAAGAAAATAGCAATAATTGTACTTATAGGAGCTGCTCTATTTGGACTCATTCAAAGCTTTCATTTGAAATATGAAGGCAGTGGTCCAACAAAAAGTTTAGAAGCCCTGATGTTGGGTAGAAAGGAATATCAAAGCTTTCTTTAGACACAAGTAACCAGTGGTCCATGAAAATTTAGAAGCCTGATGTTTAGTTGAAAGTGATATCTGATGTGAGTGTTATGCCATGAATATCATTGAGATCGATTCTATCAATTATTTAAATGTTAAGTCGGTATCACAGGCATGCAGAAGATAAAACTTAGTCCATAGTTATTGAAAAACTTGTCATTAATAATCCATTATCATACATAAAAAGCAGCATAAATGAAATACTAAGATATAGTAAAGATCAGTTGATCTTAAGTTCACACTTGAACAAGTATGGGTGTGGTTGGAGCTCTCATAATTTTCCTTTCAGCCACTCTGTGTCTCTATCTTCTTCAGGTGATCATTAAGTTCCTTTGTAAGGTATGGTTCACTCCAATTGGCATACAGAATATGATGAGTTTACAGGGAATTAAAGGCCCCCCTTACAGATTCCCTCATGGGAGCACCAAAGAGATTTCTGACATGAGAAGCCAGACAATGGGTAAACCCATGGACATATCGCACGACATATTCCAAAGGATTCAGCCTCATGTTTATTCCTGGACACAGATTTATGGTAAGATATTGTTAACTACATTTTGGCAAGGTATTAGCAGTACCATGTGTACTAAAATCACAACTTCGAGTACTTTACCTATGTATGAAAGGTGGTGAGGAAAAAAAAAACTCAAAAGGAATGCACAAGAAAGTCCACCAGAATTGTTTCAGTTCTTTCATTGTAAGCATAATTAGTTGAAATTGAAAAGCACCTAGTATACAACACCTTCAAGCTCTTAAGAGATTTTTTTAGTATCTAAACTAATGCAAGGTTCTTCTTCTCTTTTTATCTTCTTTGTTTTTTGTCTTCTTTCTTTGATAACAGGGATGAATTTTCTTAATTGGCATGGTTCACAAGCCCAACTGTTTGTTACGGAACCAGAGCTTATTAGAGAAATCCTTAACAACAAAGAAGGTGCTTATCCAAAAATGGACATGGAAGGCTATGCAAAAAAACTGTTAGGAGAAGCACTTATAACAAATGAAGGTGAAAAATGGGCAAAGATACGGAAATTGGCAAATCACACTTTCCATGCAGAGAGTTTGAAAGTAAGCCTAGTAACTTTTTAGATTTATATAACCATTGTTTTTATAGTTATGGCAAAAGGGTATGTCTTGATATGATCAAATAAGTTATTGTTTGATGAGAATTATTCTGACGAGAAATTTTGGATTTTCAAGGTATCGAATTTCTGCTGATAATATTAAGTGCTGCTATATGTACAGAGTATGATTCCAGAAATGAGCATCAGTGTCGAGATGATGCTAGAAAGGTGGAGACATTATGAAGGAAAAGAGATTGACGTGTTTAAAGAATTTGGGGTATTAACTACTGAAGTGATTTCCAGGACAGCTTTTGGTAGTAGTTTCTTGGAAGGAAAGCATATATTTGAGATGGTGGCCAAGTTGACTGCAGTAACTGTTAGAAATATTTATAACATAAGGCTTCCTGGCATCAGGTAAATTACTTCATGGCACCACTGAAGGTTAGCTTAGCTGTAGCTAATTCCCTTAACTAAACAAGAACTTAAAGAATGGACTTAAGAATCATCAACATGTGCAATTATTTGGTTAGTTTTCTTGACGACTCACTAGGTGAGCCTTTATAACTGACAACTGATTTGTTGCTCAACTCCAATTTCACCTGAACCCGATGGATTTCTATGTTTCTCTCTCTGACATGGGCAACTTGGCATAATGTAAACTTCATATATTAACACACAAGGAGAAAGGAGCAAGCACGATTTGGAGAGATACGAGAATTTTATCTTTCTTGTGATTTTGGTTTTAGTTGCCCGGACTTATTAGGATGTCTGGTCTCCGAGATTGATGTTCCTTATAAAACTCTTGATTCAGTAACTGGAATTAGATCCATCAATTACCACTTTGTGAACAAGGAGTCAAATAAGCTATAATTTGAGCATTAAAATTTTGATATTGGAATAATTACTTAACAACAAACTAATTTAGTGGATTAGTTTTGTTATCCATGTTCTAAACAATGTCAACTTTTTCAGCCAAATATTTAGGACTGAAGACGAGATTGAAGCAGAGAAACTTGAACAAGGAATAAAGAAGTCCATCCTAGACCTTGTAAAGGAAAGAAAGACAGTGAAGAACGTTGAAACTGACAGCTTTGGTAGTGATTATCTTGGACAACTTGTTAAACTTGCTCATGAATCTGATCATAGCAAGAGAATTACACTGGCACAAATGGTTGATGAGATCAAGGCATTGTATGGTGCTGGACATCTAACAACAACAAATTTACTTGCTTGGAGTGTTTTTCTTCTTGCAATCCATACGGATTGGCAAGAAAAAGCAAGGAAGGAGGTGATTGAGTTATTTGGTGACAAAAATCCAAGTTCTGATGGAATTGCCCGACTGAAAACTGTAAGCAAGTCTTAGTTTTTACTTTCAATTCGATGTCATGTTTTTCTTTCTTCACTTAGAAATATGTTTACTACTTATATTTATGTGCAGATGAACATGATCATTAATGAATCTCTCAGACTCTATCCTCCTGTGCTTACTCTGACAAGGAAAGTTGAGAGGGAAGTTAAATTGGCGGACCTCAAACTTCCTCCTAATATAAATGTGTTCATTTCAATTCTAGCACTTCATCACAACCCTCAAATATGGGGCAAAGATGTCCATTTATTTAAACCTGAGAGATTTGCAGAGGGGGTTGCAAAAGCTAGCAACAATAATGCTACAGCATTTTTCCCATTTGGTATGGGACCTCGAACTTGCGTGGGCTTGAACTTTACCACCAACGAAGCAAAGATTGCGCTTTCAATGATTCTGCAGCGGTACAAGTTCACTATGTCACCAAACTATGTCCACTACCCGGCTGATGTTTTCATTCTCACCCCAAAAAATGGAGTTCAAGTCATCCTCCAAGCAATTTGATGTCAAAAAGATGTTAAAATGTGTAAACAAATGTATTTTATTATGTTGATTTGTGTGTCTGTTATGCTTTGGTGTGGCAACAACTATGATGTACAGAATTGGTGATAAAAGATCTACTCACCTCAAATGTTATGTAAACAAAATGTAGTCCCAATATGTTCTTATTTATTTTGATGTTAACCTTGGCAAAAACAATGTTAAACAATTCAATGTAAAGGCCACAGAGATACTTATGCACCAGCAAAGGTTGAAAACCGATATTGACATCTAATTGGAGGACCACCAAGTTGGTTACATAGGGCTGTTTTGTCCTGGTGTTTCTTGATTCTATAAATAAATGAAGCAGAAAACGAATGGGTCTGTCCCACAAAAACTCAGACATTAGCACTGCAATCAATGACTTGATAGTTGTGACAACATTGGTTCCTAAAGGATTTTCAGATCAGTAGGAAGAAGAGGAAAAATGTTAGAGGTTGTCAGAATACTTGCAATTAAAATTCTTCCCAACATGCTAAATAGCTGTACCATTGATCTGATAAATCTGTATCACTGAGAAGATTAACTTCTCATTTTACCGAAATATTGGAAAAGAATAAAAAGTTTAAGACGGCATAACTGTATACAAGCATAAGAATTAAAGATAGACATGCAGTGCCAGTGCAGTGGCACAGTTAGCGTTGTTGCTAAGGCCTATTGGTATAATATTTCTCTTGTCGTGTTACAATCTTAGTGCCCCCGAGTAGCAGAAAATTGATGAAACCTCAGGGGTTGTATCATCTCATTCTCAGGAAAAAATCAAGAGTGAAAGAAAGATGGATAAGAGAATCATGAGTCTAGTCTTGGTTCGATCATAGTTCCCATGAGTAACAGAAAAAGAATGAAACTTCCAGGCCAGGATTACTTCATTTTCAGATAAAGTCAAGAGTGAAATAAAGAGGGATAGCAAGTTGTGTTGGTCCTATAATAATTGAATGTTTCTCTTCGGCAAGGGGAAGGAAATTCACATTTAATCCTTGCCTGATCTAGTTTTACGTTTACCTGTGATATATCTGATCAGATCAGCATTTCCTGCAGGATAACTGGTTAGTACAATGAATGTTAATATAATTGTGATAAAATGGATGTCATCCTGAGAGCATGATGGGGCATATCCTACCAAAAATTATATCAGATTTTTAAGCAGACACCAACCTCATTTCATCTACCATCAATACTTAACTTGAAACTTGAAAGATCCATATCCAGATACCTGTTTTCGATCTTAATGACAAGATTCGTGGCCTAAAATTTATCTTGTACACATTAGCAATACCGACTTAACATTTAAATTAAAGATAGAATTGATCTCAAAAGATATTCGTGACATGGCACACGTACAGATATCACTTTCAACCAAATGTTGGTGCTCTAAATTTTGATGGACCTGTCTTCATATGTCAGATGAAAACTTTAATATCCCTTTCAACCCAACATCAGGACTTCTAAATTTGATGGACCACTGCATTCATGAAGTAGACTGAAAGGTTTGCATGAGGCCAAATACAGCAGCTCCTATAAGTACAATTATTGCCATTTTTCTTATATGTTATCTTATATTATTAATCATGTATGGTATCAGAAGTGAGAATTTTGAAACTATTAAATGAAACCAACGATAGTATCGAATCCAAATCTGTCTTCTACTTTCTAGAAAAAGATTCAGAAGCATGTTCCAGTGAGTTCTAAGTATTTTATGAAACCATCGAGGTTTTTGAGTTCAGTAGCACTTGAATTCATAGCTTTTTAGATAATGGGTTTGACTGCAAATTTAATAGTCTTCCTTTCAAGCTCTTTGTTCCTATACCTCCTGGTGAATCTGGTAAGGTTCCTTCACAAAGTATGGTGGACTCCAGTTTGCATACAGAACATGATGAGGTCCCAGGGAATCAAAGGCCCTTCTTACAAATTTCTCCATGGAAACACCAAGGAGATCACCAACATGCGAAGACAATCTATGGGCAGACCCATGGATCATTTGTCACACAACCTATTCCCCCGAATTCTGCCTGATGTGCACTCATGGGTCAACTTATATGGTAACACACTCTTGCATATAATCTCCTTGTGGCCACTTTAAATCGAGTTTTGTTTTGTAGATTTATTTCATTTTATGCCGTGATTTATAAGTAACTTTCCCTTGTATCATTGTATTCATGGAGCGCAGTGTGAGCCCACGCTTGTAAAAAGGGAAGGTTCCAATCACACTTTCATGAAAGAAAAAATACTCTTAGATCAGAAAATAAGTTAGAAACTACGATAGATAGAGCTTATAGGAGACGGGCTTGTATATTCGTACTTACCTCAATTGAACCTTTATTTTCTTTGGTTTCTTGTGCCTGCAGGGATGAATTTTCTTAATTGGTATGGTCCTCAAGCTGAATTGGTTGTCACCGACGCAGAGCTTATAAAAGAAATACTAAATAATAAAGATGATTGTTATCCAAAAATAGACCTGGAAGGCTATGCAAAGAAGCTTTTAGGAGACGGGCTTTCATCATCCAAAGGTGAAAAGTGGGCGAAGATGCGCAAACTGGCCAACTATGTTTTTCATGCAGAAAGCTTGAAGGTAACTTTACTTCTGTTGCTGTTTTGCTGGTAAAAAAAATTCTAGTGATTATGGTATGGGGTTCCTACATAATACGGTGGGATATCGTGTGTCCAGAGCATGACTCCAGCAATGATCACAAGTGTTGAGAAGATGCTTGAAAGGTGGAAAGAATATGATGGGAAAGAGATTGAAGTGTTTGAAGAGTTCAGGTTACTAACATCAGAAGTCATTTCCAAAACAGCTTTCGGGAGCAGTTACTCAGAAGGGAAGAAAATTTTTGAGTTGTTGATGAAGCTGACTTTAATTGTTTCCAGAAATGCACGAAAAATAAGGTTTCCTGGCATCAAGTAAGTTAACTACTACTTGGAAAACTGCACAGGTTTGTTTACTAGTCCAATAAGGATGATTGAACATAAAGCTGCAGGTTCTGAGTTCGAGTCTCTTGGCTGCATAAAACTCTGGTTTAACTGATGCATGATTTGCTAGTAATTGCATACATCCGAGACTTGCGTTGTAACCATATGTCCAAAGAATGGGTGCTTGGGACAATTTCCAGTTACCATAAAAGGAAAAAAACTACTACTTGCAATTATTTAGAGGGGAGCCAGAGCCACTCTGAAATTTTTCCTATTGCCATAACATTTAAATTGCTACTACAAAACATCTTTTGACCTAAATGGTTAAGCATATGCATTCAATGGAAATTAATCAATCAATCATTTAGGGCTTTGAACATTTCCTCTATGGAAGCAAAGTGGACTGTCTTTCCTCCTTATTTTGATCAATCAATCCTCTCTATTTGCAGCCGATTTATGAAAAGTGATGATGATATGGAGTCTGAGAAACTTGAAGAAGGGATACGCGATTGCATTTTAGAGATCATAAAGCAAAAAGAGCCTGTGAAGAAAGGAGAAATAGAAAGCTATGAAAGTGGTTTTCTTGGAAAACTTCTAGAGGCCAATCATGAAACCAATAAGAACAAGTGGATCTCGGTGGAAGATATTGTCGACGAGTGTAAAACAATCTATTTTGCTGGACATGAAACAACTACATCCTTGCTCGGATGGACTATTCTTCTTCTAGCTATACACAAGGACTGGCAAGAGAAAGCAAGGAAGGAGGTGGTTGATTTGTTTGGCCGAAAAACTCCCAATTCAGATGGCATTGGAAGAATGAAAATTGTAAGCAACTATTACCAATTTTGCTTTGCATACTACCTTCAATTTATTTAGAAACATTGATTTGTTTTGTTACTTGTGTTTTTTTCACATAGATGAACATGATCATTGAAGAATCCTTACGACTATACCCTCCAGTGCCTGCCATCAAAAGAAAGGTTGAGAAGAAAGTTCGATTAGGGAACCTTATTCTTCCACCTAATATGCAGCTGTATATTTCACCCCTAGCACTACACCATGACCCTCGAATATGGGGAGAAGATGTTCACCTTTTCAAACCAGAAAGATTCACAGGAGGGGTTGCCAAAGCTTCCAACAACACTGCAGCAGCATTTTTGCCATTTGGTTTTGGACCTCGGACTTGTGTGGGATTGAATTTTGCAGTTATTGAAGCAAAGATTGTACTTTCTATGATTCTGCAGCGCTATGCGTTTAATCTCTCACCAACTTACATTCACTCCCCGATTCAGCTTTTCATGGTCCGCCCTCAACATGGAATTCAAGTCTTTCTTCATGCCACTTGAGCATAGGCAAATGATCTGTTTGCTCTCTCACCAAATTGTACTCACTTCCCAATTCAACTGTTCATATTCCACTTCCAATATGGAGTTCAAGTCAATGACCTCGTATTATGTAGACAAAACATGTACATAGCAGCAAAAGAAATGGTTTATACAACAGTTGCAAGTAAACTGGTGAGTTAGCAGCATTCCAAGCTATTCAATATTAACTAGAAATAATTTTTTTGATAGGACTCGGTGTCACCTAGCCTTGTGCACACCCTGGTCTAGCAGGGTGGTGGCGACTAGCATGGGGGAGTAATCCTTCGAAATCCCACATCACCTAGGTCGGGATATGGTCCAAAACGAGGCATTTGTGTCTAAGAGGGGTGGACAGTGGTCACCCAACTCCTACATAGCCTAGTGAAGTGTGTGTGGAGTGCTCCATAAGTGTCATCTGTAGATTTTCATTGTCCAACGCATTTTCAAACTATGCGGACGTAGACTAAAGCAAACAAAATTATACAATACGAGTTTGGGGTGTTACAGCTGCACTCAATGCAAATTTGGTCCATGATATGTGTCCAATGTAGACATTAAAGGCAACAATTTAGGTCTTGAAATGTTTAGCTATACCAAACATTAAAATAAATAAAATTATGTAAACGAAATTATTTGTAAATTTGGGGTTAAACATGCAATTTTATGCAAAGACTAAAACGGAAATACCAATAAGTTTATGGGTACAAGAAAGATTTGGTTTTCATACTAGCTTTGGCTTCATTTAATAGTTTACTAACATTGTCACACCTAACTTCATGAAGGACTGAATTCGAGAAAATAACAATGATTTTGGTTGTGGTATGAGCTATGACTCGGAAGCCAACGAAACGTGTCAAGTTATAATATCAATTTTAATTATGGCGGTGTTGCAGAACGCTAACAGCCAATTCAATAATAATGAATAGAACCAATAAGGCTAACTAAAAGACTTCTCGCTCAAGTCGCTCAAGGCTCGTAAGCTACAGAATGTGTGGAATAATATTAGATCAAAAAGTGCAATGTATATGACCCACGTCATATAAATATCGACTAATATTTTGAACCATCGCTAAATACTCATCCAAAACAGGGGCAGAGCCAAAATCTATTGGGGGCAATCATCAAGTTCAAAGCGACAATTGAAGAACAATCATCAAAATTTATTGTATCTTGCAAATACGAGTGTTTTGTTATTTACACTATTTATAAAGTAATTTTTCATGGTAATTTTTTGCTTTGCTGCTTTAAAAGTTTGTCACACATAAATTACACGTAAAAAGATAGAACATAATTAAGAAGAGTTATATGAAAGTTATTTTATAGAAAATACTAGTATTAGAATAATTTTCATAGAAAATGCTATTTTGACAAATTATTTTGTAAACAATTATAAATAGACATGTCACCCATCAAATTTTGAATGATTCAAATCCAAGTTTGATTTGAAAACTCCATTTTGAATATGATTTGATTATCCATCAGATTTCGTCTTTACAATTCATATCCATTAAATATTAAAAATTTGAGTATTAGAATAATTTTCATAGAAAATATTATTTTGACAAATTATTATCTAAACAACTATAAATAGACATGTCAACCATTAAATTTTGTAATGATTCAAATCCAAGTTCGATTTGAAAACTCCATTTTGAATATGATCTAATTATCCACCAGATTTCATCTTTACAATTCATATCCATATTCATTCCCATTAAATATTAAAAACTTGATCGAAAAATAAATCTTATATATACACGTGTGTGCATGTGTAATTCTATCAAATTTTTGTATATCTAAATCTAAATTCCTTAAATATAATAGTATATTCACACTTGAATTAATTAATTAAACATATCAATCCATATCTAGATAATCGAATTTAGAGGACAATGAGTTTGGTAACTTAATGTGTCATTATAGAAGGAAGAGAAAAAACTAGAGAGTAAATAAAGAATAGTGAGATTAAGTTTCACGAACTTTAAAAAAATTAGTGGGGACAAATATTGAAAATTTTTAATTTTTTTGAATTTTTAATGTAGCCCCAAAATTTTCAAAATCTCAGTGGGGCAATTGCCCCGACTGCCCCCATCAAAATTTAGAAGCCCTGAGATTGGGTTGAAAGGGATATCACACCTTTCTTTTATTTGAGTTATGAAGATAATTAGTCTAACAAAATTTAGAAGCCTTGATGTTTTATGTCAAAAAACATTGAATTCGATCAATATATTATACATGTTTTATGTCATAAAACATTGAATTCAATCAATAATTTAAAACTAATGTTATTTGGACTTAATTTACGGACCTAATTCATTATAACCTTTGGATTGATTCTAAACTACATCAAACATTAGAACTTAGTGTTAATTTAATAATTTTAAAAAAGTCACATCATTAGGTCAAAATTTTAAGTTATCAATAGCATTACTCGTAATTTAAATGTAAGTTTGGCTTAGAATTCAAAATTCATTCTATTTTATTTTATAGATGTTATTTGAATCACTCTTTTTTTTCTATTCATGTAGCATGAAACACTAGTTGTGATTCATAATGAGTGGTCCCTAATAACCAACTCATCTAACTTTGTACACTAGCCACAGTCACTAGATGATTGGATGATTTGGGTGACCCAAACACACTATACAATTCTTATACTCACATCGAGAGTTTTTCTCTACCAAAAGAATACATCCAAACACAATAAAACAGTCTATTAGTACTTACAATTATAGTATTCTTGGCCACTATACTAAATATTTAAAATCACCACGGTCCAAACCACCACCAAAGTTGTTCATATGTACCATTCCATGGTTTCGATTGTTGAAGATATGAATAGTTGTTGTATTTCAACCATATTTTAAGTGATATTAGTAACTTGAAATAGATTGGGATTGTTTGAAATAATTTTTAAATAATGTAAGACGTTAATAACTTGAGATAGATTGGGATAGCGTCGTTCGCCAAATATGGCCTTGTTTTATCATGAAACAATCTCAGTTGCTTTTTTTCTTAGGATTCAAAACTTGTTTTACTTTATTATTTAGATATTATTTGAACCACTCTTTTTTTCTATTCATGTAGCATGAAACACAAGTTGTGATTCATAAAGAGCGGTCAATAATAACCAACTCATCTAATTCCTGAATACAACTATAGGATCAGACTCTTTCTAACAACTATAGTATCAAACTCTTTCTAAAAAGGGGAAGAAATAGTCCGCTTTTTTTTTGGTGTCTAAAACTACCGCTCTTAAAAAGCAAATTCAAAACTTTTCAAAAAAACCCCATGAATAATTTTATCAATGTTAGGATAGCTGCAAGGAATTGCTACAATCCTAACTTGGTTCAATTTCACACACATAATTAAGTTTTATTTAACCTTGACAAATTCAAGTGCATAGTGTGTGAAACTAACGTCCAACACAAAGATTTAAATCATTAATAACATCATCTTTAAAGCATCGAGCTTTTGAGACAAAGTAGTCATTTTGGCCCTTAGGTCATCATCTTCTTTTAACACGTATTTCCCTCCTTGGGATGAAGATAGTTTGGTTTCAACAATATTTGGCGAGGCCAAGTCTCACATTTGGCAACTCTTAGAACCCATGACAAGTCTACGGTGTATCAAGAACTCACAACTACGTCTACATTCAATCTAGTCAAATCAAACCGTCGTACATTACGAGGATGAATGAAAAAGAGTTTATTTAGCATACCTAAGAGGAATTCTCCCTTGAATTAGCCAACTTAAAGCTTAGCTACTCATACCTCTGCCCCTTGCCAATACCTTCTGAAAGGTTTTGCTTCGACTTTCCGAAAGGTTTGGCCCAGAGATGCCAGACACCTACAACTCAAATTCTATCAACTTGGGGGGTCCATCTATGCTTCTCCCACACCTACCCTGACATGTTCTACCAAAATAGAATATTAGCCTTAAATTTTTTATTCAAAATTTTTATGGGTCAACACGAATACAAACACGAATACGAATCGAAAATAAACAGGTCAACTCGACACGACACAATAAATTAAATGAGTTAAGTTAGGTTTGACTAATGTTTGACACAAATTCGTAATGACTCAACACGAACTTAAAATGACACAACTCGATTGTTACCCATAATCTTAATTAGGACAAAAAAAAAAATTTCATCCAAAAGTCTCTCTGCCCTTAGGGAGCACTTTTGTACACACACACACACACATATTTCATTCACACACCCATTTCCACAAAAGGCATGTAATGGGACACTCTTGGACATTATTCTTTTGTAAACAAAATAAATGTAATTGGTGTTGTATGAATTATAAGGCTAAAAGTTCAAATTTGAGAAATTTAGGGAAATTTGGGCCCTAAGTAGTTTCTAGTGGGCCCACTTATCTTTTTAAGTCCTTCATTGCATTCCATATCCTTTTTGTTGCATTGAGGACAATGCATAGTTCAAATTGAAGGGGTGTGAGAGAAACAAGTTTCTGAGTGAGAGACGTAATTTTTTTTTAGAAGATCCTTATTTGTTTAAATATTGTAAAATTCAGATAACAAAACGTTATATACCTAATATATTGTTTAAATGAAAATATGATCAGTTAGTGAGTATCCTAAATATTTTGGGTGACCCAAACACACTATACAATTCTTATCTTCACATCAAGAGTTTTCCTCCACTAACAGGATATTGTCAAACACAATAAAACAATTTATTAATACCGACAATTATGTGATTAAAATCTTTTGATATTAATTAAGCTACGATTAGTGGTCAAATCCAGAATATATAAAACTTTAATCTGTTGGTTAAATTATTAAATTATTCATGACATATATCATAGATGCATTTTTTGTGAAATTATTACGTATTAAATATTTTTTTATAATGGTGCATATATATATATATATATATGCATTGCATTGATATAATTGGATATTTTGGTTGGATATTTTCTAGTCAACATAGGTGACTCAACTAGAAGGACTTTGTGACACCCCAAAATTCAGGTGTTTGTAATTACCCGATTGATCATCCATCGACCTACAGAATACCGTGATAATACATAATAATTACCCGATTGATATAATTGGATATTAAATATTTTGAAATTATTGTGAATCCCAAGCCCTCGTCATTGGTGTTATATACACTCAATGACTAATTAATTGATTTTCTTGTGTCTTTGTGGAGAGATGATTTATGGTATTACACCAATGGGACACCAACCATCAACATATCTTCAGGACATCCCATCTGCGGCTCCGTTTTTGCCATTACACTTTTTTGGAATTGCACCGCCAGGAAGTGTATAAACTAAGTAAGCGGGTCTTGCACCCGAGAAAAAATCTAGCCCTTTTTACTATCCCCGACACATTTATCCAATTAATTTTCCGTGCGACTCAATCGGACCTTGGTGCGACTTTCTTGAGCCCACGATCAATCACCTATGTGGTGATTAATTTTATACTATGCACACACTGCCACCTATGTCAATGCCCATGAATGTAGTGCAACTCATGCATAATGCAATACAATGTGTAATTGTCTTTGGTACCATTTACAATGTTCATTACATAATGAATGCAATATAATGACATTTTCAATACAATTTCAAGCATGTTATGTACGATAATCAACTCAACTAACATACTTGTATTCACTTAGGCATTTAAACAAATACCTAGAGGGCATATTCAATTTACACAACTAGCATATTTATTACTTCCAACATGGCAACATGTTTATTAATTATATAAATATAAGCACAAGTCCACCACAATAATCATCTGCTAAATAATCATTTAACATACATATCATTTCATAATCACATAACAAGCTAATAATTTTATTAAACTTGATATGTCATTAAAACATAAAATAATGCTAGTATACAATTAACATGTTTTAAACCACTAATATTAACTTACACCAAGTTAATTATAATAGAATTTTACTAATCACAAAGTTAATGATAAATCTTATATTTGACTCACTAGTTACACTAGTCAAAACCTAACATGCGATATACACTCATAGCCTACTTATTTTATATGTCATATTTTAGGTTGAAATTAAATCTAAATAGGGGAAACCCTACCTCTCGTAGCGTGAGCCCACGTATTAGAACTCCGAGAAAGCCCAAATTTAACTTCTCAAACCTTAGGACTAGATTATCGTCTTTAATATTCTTTCAGAGAAAAATACGATATGTGGTGTGATTGTATAGTTCTCGCTGAGTAGAGCAACTTTAATTTTTGGCCTGAAGCAATTAAACGATCAAACCTTCGTAGATCTGAGAAGGAATGAAGGAGGTCTACTTTCTTTTTTTTTCTTTGTTTCTCTCTTTTTATCTCTCTGTCTTGCCGCCTAGAGAAGAAAAATCAAAGTGGAAGACAAAGTCTTCCACTTATATATATATATATATATATATATATATATACTAAATTTATTCTTTAAAAATTTATGTTTTTGACCCATACTTTAACAATTAATTATTATTTGACCCCTTTAATTAAGATTTTTAATAATAATAATAATACTAATTTTTTTTTAGTTTTACATTCTCTCCCCCTTAAGGAAATTTTGTCCCCGAAATTATACCCACATGCACATATAACAACATGCACATGCAAAAAGTCATTTAATACTCTATAACTATAAGAGATGTACCTCCATCCTTGAATAAAAACGGATAAGTAGCTCGAATAGTGTCCTCATACTCTCATGTCACCTCCTTCACCCCACGGTGCTGCCACAACACCTTTACCAGCCTCACAGTCTTGCCACGCAAAACCTGTTCTTGGCTGTCTATGATACGCACCGATCTCTTCTCGAAGGTCTCATCCGCATCAACCACTAGCTCACCTCAATCCACCACGTGTGTAGGATCTAGAGTATACTTTCGGAATATAGAAACATGGAACACTGCGTGAACACCAGATAGATTTGGTGGTAATGTCAACCGATAAATGACTGTACCAACCCTCTCAAGTACCTCGAAGGGCCCAATACACCTCAGCAACAACTTTTTTCATTTTTTGAACCTAACCACTCCCCTCTTAGGCATCACCTTCAAGAAGATATGATATTCGACCTCGAACTCCAGAGATCGCCGTCGTCTGTCAGCGTAACTCTTCTGCAGGCTTTGAGCCTTGAGAAGACGTTTTCATATCAAGTACACCTTCTCCAAAGTGTCTCTAATCAAATTCGAACCCATAGAGGGTCTATCTCCAACCTCCATCCAACAAATTGGAGAACGGCACGACCTCCCATAAAGTGCATCATAGGGTGTCATCTGTATACTCGTCTGATAACTGTTGTTCTAGGTGAACTCTACTAATGGTAAGTGCTCCTCCTAGCCACCCTTGAAATCAAGGATGCATGCTTGTAATATATCCTTTAAAGTTTAGATGGTCCTCTTTGACTGACCGTCCGTCCGTCTGGGGATGAAAAACGATACTCATCATCAACTACGTCCCCATGGCCCGCTAAAAATTCTCCCAAAAATGGGCGGTGAACCTAGGATCCCGATCTGATTCTATAGATACGGGCACCCCATGTAATTAGACTATCTCCCGTATATACAGTCTATAAAAATCCTCTAATGTGAAGGTCATCTGTACTGTCAAAAAGTATACCAACTTCATAAGCCGGTCCACTATCACCCACACTACGTCATGCCCCGCGATGTTCGTGGCAAATGGGTCGCAAAATCCATCGTGACGTGCTCCCACTTCCACTCAGCTACCTCCAAAGGTTGGAGCAACCCTGCTGGTCTCTGGTGTTCAGTCTTGACCTACTGGTATGTGAGACATCGACTAACAAAATCTCCAACGTGTTTCTTCATCCCACTCCAATAGTACTAGCGACAAAGATCATGGTATATCTTTGTGCCACCTAGATGCACAGCAAAATAGAAACAATGAAACTCCCTAAAGATCTCCTCTCTTAGATCCACAGACTGGAGAATCACAACCTTTCCCCTGAACCGAAAACTATCATTCGCACGTATGGCCCAGCCCTCGTCACCTGTCCCCGACTATAACCGGTCCCTGATAGACAATATCTCAGCATTCGGCCCTGGGACTCGATCAAAACCATGGAGTAAGTTTATTTATAGAATCAAAAAAATAGCCCCACACAACCAACTTGGTAGTCTTGCACTCTTCAAGTATAAATTCTTGAGTTACAAAATATTTAATTCAAATCCCCTCTAATAGCTTAAGTTTTCAAAATATATAAGTTCAACGCGATGTGCCACAATCATTTTTCACTCTTTATCATTTTTCTACACTATTGCGAAAAAATGTTTCAAATTTATTTAAAAAAACCAATTTAATGAGTTTNTTGTAGCAGCGACTCGAAAGTCTTCCAGGACTATCCGACCCCCACAACGATTCTCACTTATATTGAGTTACATTCTGTTGACAGATGGTGGAGAACCGCAGAGTTATGAAGAAACTTTGCAAGATGAGAATTCGAGCAAGTGGGAGTTAGCCATGAAAGAGGAAATGGATTCCCCGCTAGGGAATCAAACATNGTTTAGTCCTTCCAATAGATCGCAAGGGGCACTTCTATCCGAAGGTTCCCAAGGGACACATCTGTCTTTTGAGCACAACCATAATAGGTGTAAGGTGTAACCTCGAGTACTGGGGGGATTATAATCTGTGTTTTTGTTTATCTGTGTCGTAAATCATCATCCTCTTTCTACGGGATGGGATTGCCATGGCACTGGAACCTCGCTGTCATGCCTGCGGAGAGGTATTAAGTGTCAACAAGATGAGACTCCGACATTTCTCAAGACATTCTTCGATTTCAATGATGGGGAAAGAGTTCCATGCTGGGCAATTTCCAAATGGTGTTCAGGTCTCTCTCTCTCTCTCTTTGTGCAAATATATAAATATTGTGTATATATACTCTGTCCAAGATAATTTTGGGTTGAATTTGGTAATGGGTTTGTGGTTAATTGACTATTGTTTCCTCAGACAGTGTGAATGTCTGAATGGGTTGCAGTGACTATAATTTGTGTACGCCAATGATATTTTAGTGGAATAGTAGTGAAACCATTGACAAACAAGCTAATGAGTTTCAATGACATGTCATGTTACCAACATCTCTGTGTAAACAGATTGCCTTTGCATTGAGCTGTTTTAGACTGAAGGCTAATTATGTCGAGGCAGAACTATATGCTTCATAACTTTGTAACATTCAGATGCCTTGTGCATCTAAATTGTATAGTCCTAGATCAATAGCACTTTGTGGTCGGAATGCATCCCGCCTTTTCACTTTAATTGTCCCTGAAATACATTCACCATCGTGGCGGTGAGGAACCATTTATTGGGTTAAGATTATAATCACGCTCTTTTGAGGGTACTGTCAAACTCAGCTATTGTTGCAGCCCAATTACCAGCACTTCGAAGTGAACTAGTCACAATAGTTCTCATCCTCTATCCTGATGATTGTGTGGATAACTAGCAGATAGGGCTGTGAGTTCTAATTGTCCTTGTAAAATAGAATGTTGTGGTTCATAGTTTTATTTCTTTGGTAATAATCACTACTTTGGTATTTACTATAGATCGCGATATGAGTTCTCAAGAGAGACTTTTTATAATTCATTGAAGTGTCTTTTATGGTTTGTTGATCCGTATATGATCCTTATGCATAGCAAGTACCCCAAAAAGCATTATTGTGAAAGTTGATCCATGTTTTTATCCATCATTTTCAGGTTGCTTCTGAATTCGTATTCTGTGGTGAAGAGTTCATGCTGAAGTTACTTGACAGAAGATGGACAATGACCAGCCCAGATAGCAAAATTCACCAAATAATGATCTCTGACAGGCAGATAAAACACAAAGCTGCACCATTTGGAGACATTTTGTTCTTAAACAATCCTCATCCACTTTTGGGTGGTCGCACGATGGAAAATAACAAGCAACATCCATCCTTTTATGTTGTGAGAGATGATTTGCTGCATCCACTGGTTAATGGTAATAAAGCGAGGAAATTGGATGCCCTGTTTCCTCTTGTTGAAGATCATGCAGTGACAGATGTGGTGAGATAATATTCCTTTTGAAGTTATGGTGTCTCAATTCTGATGGACCTGTCTGTCAAATGAGATACAGAATTCCATGAATTACCATTTACTCTTGTCATATTTTGAAAGTTGGCAAGTGTTTCCTCACTTCACAAGCTATAATGCAATTCATGAACATGTACCTCAAAATTGATGCATGTGACTTGTGGTCATTGGGTGGGTGCACAAGGATAAAACTGCCTATTGGAAATTCTAGATTTTGTTTTATTTTTTCACAAGGTCTACTCTGATTTGGCTACTCAGTGTTAGTATATGCCAAATAGACCTGTAAATTGATACAGTAAGATAAATATGACCTTTCAAACATGTTGGTGGCATAGAAGTTCCATATTTATGGCGGGTCTCAGTCCATGCTTGTCTCTGTTTTTTCTTGTCCGTAGTATGTACACATCGGGCTGCCCCAAGAATTGAATTTAGCATTTTGATGGACTTCCGAGACAAAATAATAGCCCCCTGGGGCAATTTTTTTAGGTTACATGTGGAGGTTGCCAAAGTGCACATGCTGCAGCTGTTGGTATGTCATTCAATATTCCTATTAAACTGGAACAATTCCCTGAAATATGTTTTCCAATTTAATTAGGTTTCTGTTAGTGTAATCTGCACGGGGCGGCTCTAACTATTCTGCAACCTTGCATTAGCAGCTGTTTCATGTGCAGAGAGGGGACTAAAGTCGCATTTGCTTCTACGAGGAGAACACTCTGAAATTCTAACTGGCTACAACCTAATTTCCACATTATACGGGAATGTAACTTATATTCCAAGGTCTCTGTATGCCCGGAGGGAGGAAATGCTTGCAAGGCATGCCGATTTGGTTGCAGGCAACCGTGGTTCTGTTATACGGCTCAGTGATTTATTTGGGGATTCCTCTACGATAAACACATCTTGGAAACCAAAACATGTGCAAATGGATGCTTGTAGCTTTGATGAAAATATTAAAAAGGTTGTGATCATCAATGAAGGGGCAGGAGACGCTGTTGGGTTATTGGGTAAGTGTATAATCACACTTACATCATTTATTTCAGATCACATGTTCTTTTAGATTTCTGCATGTCATTGACTTTGGTGTTACCATCCCAGCTACCATTGCTCAAATGTATCACCAAATTTTGGGAAAAACCTAAAAAAACACCAATACTCGGTTTGCTCCCTATTAAACAATGGGTGATGGCATAGGTAAATTGGGTTCAAGCCTAGTTTTGGAATTATATGTTTAATTGCGACTTTAAATTCTAACCCACTTTATTCAGCCATACATGTTGCAAAATGGGTGGCTTGGTATGACTTGGCTGTCATCCCTCCTAGACAAAACTGATGAAATTGGCAGTGACTATCAGGCATCAGCAGAACTTGTTAGAATGATCGTAATAACTATTCGTTAAAGGCACTCAAAAGATGATAATATGGGACATCAAAGAGTCGTGTCTTGTTCTCTTAAAAAGGACCTGCTATGGTGGCCAAATACCAATAATGTGTTCTTTCTCTGTTTCACCCCTAACTACCTTAACCCCCCCCCCCCCCCCCCCCGGGGGGGGGGG
>CAUOFW020001225.1:826315-855500 GCA_963454935.2 Ilex paraguariensis
CCCCCCCCCCCCCCCCCCCCCGGGTGGGGGGCAGAAAAATAAAGTAAAATGTGACTTCACATTTTTCCGCTTGCTACTTGATTTGGTTGTTTGTCCTGCTCAAAATTTCCATGTTTTTCTTATATGGATTAGAGAACAAGAGGAAGTGCTTTTATTTATTGCCTCAACAGCAAGAGAACAAGTTCATTTATCCTGATTCCTTTTGTGTTTATTTTGTTATCAGCATCGGTTCTTGTCTCACTGATTCAGTGACCGCCTAATTGTTACAATTACTTCACTTGTGTGCTTTCATGTTTGCTCTCAATAGGTGTCTTTCGGCTTGTGCAGTACCTATCTGAGAACCATTTACTTGGAAAGAAACAGGCTTTCAAAATTGTAGTAGATGCTGGTACTGGGACGACAGCTGTTGGTTTAGGTCTTGGGGTTATGTGTTTAGGGTGAGTCCTATTTTGTATTGAAATTTATCCAATCCAAACTTCATAAACTCTTTAACTGATTGCTGTATCATCTTACGATATCAAGTCTTATTCCAGTTAATATTACGATGGTCATCGAAAGCTGCTGTTGTTTTTGGTCAGGCTCCCATGGGAGGTCACTGCAGTGATGCTGGCTGACACTATTGATGGATATAGAAAACAGGAGGAACGCTTGATTTCTGAATTCTGTAGGTGTTGCGCATTTCCTCTTCTTGATGAAGCCTTTAGCCAAGTGAAAGGTGGGATCGTGCATTGGGTAGAACGTAACTATCCAAGGAAGTAAGCGATAAGCCTCCTGTCTTAACTTTTCTTTCTATCCTTCTTTTACTTTTTTAACTGATCCTTTTCTTTTCTTCTCCCTGATTGTGTGTGCATGGTCATTCTTGTCAGCGAAAAGGGAGGATTAACAAGCCATTAAGTTCTCCCAAAGTGCCAACTCTTTTATTTGTTTGATCTCATAGCTCCTCCTTACAGAGAGCTTAGTCAATTTTTATACCCAGAAATTAGTTATTACTTTTTGCCACTTTTATAAACAATTTTTTGACATACACTTAACAGTAAGTCCTCAGAACTTGATTCTCAATATCCTCTGGTACCATCTGACAAATTTTTCATTTATATTACTTTCATCTCCTAGTACGTTCATAAAAGAGAAGGACAATTGTAGTGGTGATACATGATCTCTTCGTCCAATTAGGCTTTCTTGTATCTGTATTTATTTCTCTCAATATTTGTGGTCAACAATACTGTGCTTGGAGATATTTAATATGTTCCAAACGATGCCTGCATACTCGACCTCCTCTTGTTTGTGTTTGATATGACCGTATATAATGCTAAGTAGTGCAGCTATGACCACCTAAACATTTCTTCTCTTTCACCAGCACAAAATATCTGGAATCCTTTGTTCGTACTTCTGAGCTACATTCTGACACTGGAATATATCCCCAGCATCTTATCATTTGTTTCTAGTTTTCTATATTTGGTTGGCCATTGTTAATTGCAAGTTCTCTTTCTGTTGCCCTGTTCCAGATTTGGAAATGTATTAAAAGGGGAAGTAGAGTCGTGCCACCAGATTGCACAGCAAACTGGTATTCTAGTGGATCCCGTGTATACTCTAGCTGCTTGGGAACTAGCAACACAACTTAGTAAGGAAGAGCAAGGAGGAAATGCAAAAGTGGTGATGCTTCACACTGGGGGGACCCTAGGCATGTTCGGGTTAGCACAGCGATACAGTTCTTACTTCCATACACTCAAGGATGGACTGCACAGTTAAACTAGTTCTGCATTGTTGTTTTATAAAAGAACCAAACATCATCTTTGCTACTGAAACTTCCATTTTGTTATTGAATGTAGAATAGATTTGAACATCAACCAGAGTAGATATATATTTGGGACCTTGTAGATATTTATTGCTTAATGGTTAATGGACTAAATCCCTTATTTGGGTTACTTTACTTTACTCGAATATATGCTTTCCTTCTAAATAACTACTCCCAAAAGCTGTCCTGGAAATCATTTCAGTTGTTCATACCTCAAATTCTTTATGCACGTTGATCTCTTTTCCTTCATAATGTATCCACCTTTCTAGCATCATCTCAACACTGATGCTCATTTCTGGAATCATTCTCTGCACATGTAGCAGAATTTTATGTTATCAGCATGAAAATCCAAAAAAATTCTCTTCAGATTAATTGTCATTCGACGATGTTGTTAGTTGATTATTATGCTCCATGCTTATCATTTTTCGAACATATAACCTTTCCCATAACCATAGTAACAATGGCCACATAAATCTAAACAGTCACTAGGCTTACTTTCAAGCTGTCTGCATGGAAGGTGTGATTGGCCAATTTCCGTATCTTGGCCCATTTTTCACGTTCATTTGTTATAAGTGATTCTCCTAACATTTTTTTTTGAATAGCCTGCCATGTCCATTTTTGGATAAGCACCTTCTCTGTTGTTCAGTATTTCTCTGATTAGCTCTGGTTCCGTAACAAACAGTTGGGCTTGTGAACCATGCCAATTTAGAAAATTCATCCCTGTTATCAAAGAAAAAAGATGAAAAGCAAACATGATAAAACAAAGAACCTCACATTAGTTTGGTTTCTTGTGAAACGTCGCAAGAGCTTGAAGATGTTGTACCCTAGGTGGTGTTTCAAAATCCAACTTGTTATGCTTACAATGAAAGAACTAACAAAATTCAGGTGTACTTTGTTGTACATTCCTTTTTGCTTATTTTTTTCCACCACCTCTAATACAGGAAGAGTACTGCAAGTTACGAGTTTGAATGCACAGTGTTGCTGATAGATTACGAAATTGCAGTTGACAACTATATCGTACCATAAATCTTTGTCCACGAATAAACATGAGGCTGAATTCTTTGGAATATGTTGTGTGATATGTCCATGGGTTTGCCCAAGGACTGGCATCTCATGTTGGAGATCTCCTTGGTGTTCCCATGAGGAAATCTATAAGGGGTGCCTTTTAATTCTCTGGGACATCACCATATTCTGTATGCCAATTGGTGTAAACCATACCTTATGAAGGAACATAACCATCATGAGAAAAGTGATCATGGTCACAATTTAATAACATAGAATCTTGTGAGATTCACTATATATGCTTGATTTCATTGAAATAAGTCTATATCAGATTATATAACAAAGTTTGAATAATTCCCATATGACATATGGTCATAACTAGCTACCCAAAATTCACAAATCTCCTACTGTAATGTCACCACATATGCGGAGAGTCAGTTTTCGTGACTCTAATCCATGGTGTTCATGTCACATGGAATAAACTTATCGCTGCGCTTGACCTGGCCTGTGGAAAATATCCTAGAAGCACCAATAACTTGATTAATTAAGATGTGTTATTGTCCCGTTACAGGGATGCTTCTGTAAATGTCGTTAACAAAATTATTTATGCATTACAATAATCAATCCAGATATGTGAACCTAATAGTTTACTTCCTTTTAACAATTTATTGCTGCCATAGTAACTTAAGACACATTGACCTGCTGGCCTGAAGAATGCAAGAAAGCTTGTCTGTGTTCTGTTCTTGATGCTTCATTGCCATTACCTCTCTCTCTCTCATAACCTTATAAATATTGCAGTTGACAATATATTATTACCATAAATCTTTGGCCATGAACACACATGAGGCTGCATCATTGGAATATGCCATACGATCTTTCCACGAATATCTCATGTTGGAGATCTCATTGGTGTTCCCATGAGGGAATCTGTATAGGGGCCCTTTAATTCCATGAACTCATCGAATTCTGTATGCCAATTGGTGAAGTCAACACCACCTTACGAAGGAACCTAAGGATAGCCTGAACAAGATAGAGGCACAGAGTGGTTGAAAGGAAGATTATGAGAGCCCCAATCACATCCATACTTGTTCAAGTGTGAACTCAAGATTAGCTGATCTTTAGCATCTCTTAGATTTTCATTTATGCTGCTATTTTTGTATTCTAATGGGCCTCGGAATATATTGATTGGAAATAGAAGACAAACACATCCAGATACCAGATTTGGCTTCACATGGAAATTAATTGTGGATTGATGGTTTAAAAATACCAAAAACTATAATAAAATTCGAATTATTTTGGCGAAAGTAACTGGTAAATTAGGATTCATCCTCTGAATTATTTGATCTGTGAAAATGAAATGGCCTGTCAAAACATGTAACCATTAACTACAATAATCTATCACTTTCAAGTAATCTTTGCGAACAAAGGCTAGACTGCAAGTGGCATATCGTATCTCTTGGGATAATCATATGACATTAGTCTTATGATTTTGAAGTAACTATTGCTCCTGAGTTGGAATACCCCCTCGGAGGTGATACCATGTCGCATACTGTTTTCCAAGAATGACACCATTGTTTTCTTTCTCTGGATTATGTATCCTTGCCTGTACACATAATATTCAATCCTCGATTGAACAACTAATAATCAATGCTCTCTAGAACTGTCTGTTATTTGTCAATACCAGTTTTTTTTTTGGGGGGGATAAGGATCTTAATAGGAACAATACTCGATTGATTAGCAAAAACTTCCACAATAATGACTTATATATTGTGCCTGGAGGAATTTCAACATGCCAAATGATATCTGTGGCTTGGCTCCAATAAGAAGAATCTTCATACATAAGTCCCTAAAATAAACTGCTAGAACATTTGCTGGCATCCTACAATCTTTATGATGACTTGCTTTCAATTTATAGTGACTATAATTCCCTACATAACCAAATAAAGTTTCTGAAATCTCCATTTCCTTCACAATGGTCACATTGGCCCCTTAATGTGAATTTACAGAGGAAAGTTGCTATATAAGATGGCTGAACTTCAATCAATTCCAAAGAAAGGCATAGTATTTACCAGGAAACAATATGGTCTGATAGGCATGGGTAGATTAACCAAGATGAAATGGAAAGAAAAAGTAAAAGAAATGGAAATGCATAGAATTGGAGACAAGGTCATGATTTAGATATAGCCAAATCTTGTATTTTCCCCCACTAAAAAAAATCTTGTATTTTTCTTGCTGTCTTCTTTAAACTCAAAGATTCCAATTTCCTTCATGAGGATAAAATCAAGACAAAATTTAGAGAATGTCAAATATATAGATCAGTTGATGCTAAAGATTGAAGTTGAACAAATATGGATACTGTTGGAACCATAGTAGTCTTCTTTGCGATCTCTCTAAGTCTCTACCTCCTCTTGATATTTATCAAGTTCTTTCGTAATGTATGGTGGACTCCAATTCACATACAACATATGCTGAGGTCACAGGGAATCAAAGGCCCTTCTTACAGATTCCTCCATGGCAGCACTAAAGAAATCTTGAACATGAGGAAGGAAACCATGAGCAGACCCATGGATTTATCTCATAACATATTTCCAAGGGTTCAGCCTCACATTTATTCTTGGCTTAATATGTATAGTAAGTTGACAACTATGTTTAAGTTTCTGTTTTCTAGGATCCTAATTCAATCAGCTTTGCTTTTCCACTCAGTTGTTTTGGTTCTTGAACAGGAACAAATTTTGTTTTCTGGTATGGTCCGAAACCTCAGATTGTAGTTACAGAACTGGAGTTTGTGAAAGNAAAAACTTCCACAATAATGACTTATATATTGTGCCTGGAGGAATTTCAACATGCCAAATGATATCTGTGGCTTGGCTCCAATAAGAAGAATCTTCATACATAAGTCCCTAAAATAAACTGCTAGAACATTTGCTGGCATCCTACAATCTTTATGATGACTTGCTTTCAATTTATAGTGACTATAATTCCCTACATAACCAAATAAAGTTTCTGAAATCTCCATTTCCTTCACAATGGTCACATTGGCCCCTTAATGTGAATTTACAGAGGAAAGTTGCTATATAAGATGGCTGAACTTCAATCAATTCCAAAGAAAGGCATAGTATTTACCAGGAAACAATATGGTCTGATAGGCATGGGTAGATTAACCAAGATGAAATGGAAAGAAAAAGTAAAAGAAATGGAAATGCATAGAATTGGAGACAAGGTCATGATTTAGATATAGCCAAATCTTGTATTTTCCCCCACTAAAAAAAATCTTGTATTTTTCTTGCTGTCTTCTTTAAACTCAAAGATTCCAATTTCCTTCATGAGGATAAAATCAAGACAAAATTTAGAGAATGTCAAATATATAGATCAGTTGATGCTAAAGATTGAAGTTGAACAAATATGGATACTGTTGGAACCATAGTAGTCTTCTTTGCGATCTCTCTAAGTCTCTACCTCCTCTTGATATTTATCAAGTTCTTTCGTAATGTATGGTGGACTCCAATTCACATACAACATATGCTGAGGTCACAGGGAATCAAAGGCCCTTCTTACAGATTCCTCCATGGCAGCACTAAAGAAATCTTGAACATGAGGAAGGAAACCATGAGCAGACCCATGGATTTATCTCATAACATATTTCCAAGGGTTCAGCCTCACATTTATTCTTGGCTTAATATGTATAGTAAGTTGACAACTATGTTTAAGTTTCTGTTTTCTAGGATCCTAATTCAATCAGCTTTGCTTTTCCACTCAGTTGTTTTGGTTCTTGAACAGGAACAAATTTTGTTTTCTGGTATGGTCCGAAACCTCAGATTGTAGTTACAGAACTGGAGTTTGTGAAAGAGATACTGAACAACAGAGATAAAGTTTACCAGACAATGGACTCAGAAGGCTTTTTAAAGAAGCTATTTGGAGGTGGTCTTGTCGCGCTAGATGGTGAAAAATGGGCCCATCGAAGGAAACTAGCCCATTATGCTTTTCATGCAGAAAGCTTGAAAGTAATTGATTTAACTTGATTATTCTTCAAATTGTTCGATCAGTGTTCTCCTTGTTGCTTCAACCAAATCATGTTGTGCATAATTATCAATACATACTTTTGACATTTTGCATATGAAAAATAACTGTAAATCTCATTCAATATGTGAAGGATTAACAACATAAAGCGATATATGCTTGTAGAATATGACTCCAGCAATGATCACGAGTGTGGAGATTATGCTGGAGAGGTGGAAACAGTATAAAGGAAAAGAGATTGATGTGTTTGAAGAGTTCAGACAGTTAACATCAGACGTGATATCCAGGACAGCTTTTGGGAGCAGTTATTTAGAAGGAAAGGATATTTTTGAGATGTTGATGAAGTTGACTAACTTAATGGCCAGAAATGCTTTTAAAATCAGACTTCCTGCCCTCAGGTAAACTCATTCCTTCGTATACAAATTATCACCTGTGCTACACTTGTAGTAGGCAGTAGAAGATTATTACATAGATAATTGATTACTGAAAATATTTCGAGCATGAACCTTGGCTATACGCACTCCTGACCAAATGCTTAGCCTTCATTCTGTCTTTAAAGGGGACTAAGATAACTGACTTCAATAGCTGCGCTGCCCTTCGTGGCAGACACTTGGATCTGTAGTTTTGCACCCTTTTAGTTTGATTTTGTACATAAGTTATATTTTCAGTAACAGGATAGGAAGCTTGAACAAATAATGTTAAGTTTCCTTTCATTCTTTGTTTAAATGAGTGACTCATCCATATTTGCAGTCTATTTTTTAAAAGTGGTGATAATATCGAATCAGAGAAACTTGAACAAGGAATACGAGATTCAATTATCAAGATTATAAAGAAAAGAGAGAAGGCAACAAGTGGAGGATTGCACAACTTTGGGGGTGATTTTCTTGGATTACTTCTAGAGTCTAACCATAACGTCGATGAGGGCAACAGGATTACAGAACAAGATATGGTTGACGAATGCAAGACCTTTTACATTGCTGGACATGAAACCACCACAAGCTTGCTTTCATGGACCGTTCTTCTTCTATCAATCCACACAGATTGGCAAGAGAAAGCAAGGCAGGAAGTGATCAAAACCTTTGGACAACAACTTCCGACTTCAGATGGTATTGCAAGACTAAAAATGGTATGCACTTCATGCTTATCGAGTTTATTAACTCGAGAACATCACCTAATTCAATGTTTATTTGTGTCATTCTTTGTTTTTTTCTCCTCTTTGGTGTAGATGAACATGATCATTCACGAATCTCTAAGACTGTACCCTCCGGTGATTGCCCTTCTAAGAGAAGTTAAAAGGGAAGTCAAAATGGGGGACATCATACTTCCAGCCAATATAAAAGTACATGTTCCTACTCTTGCACTTCACCATGACACTCAAATCTGGGGGGAAAACGCACACCTTTTCAAGCCAGAGAGATTCTCAGAAGGAGTTGCCAAAGCTACCAATTACAATCCAGCAGTATATCTTCCCTTTGGCTTGGGACCCCGAAGTTGCGTAGGCCTAAACTTTGCAACTAATGAAGCTAAGATCACACTATCAATGATTCTGCAGCGCTACTCGTTCACCCTCTCCCCAGCTTACATTCACTCACCTGTTCCTGTTCTGACTATTAGCCCACAACGTGGGGTTCAGATGATGCTTCATGCTCTGTAGGGGCATGTACAATTGTTAATAAGGGTGCACCAAAACTTACTGTTGAAGGTTTGGCCATTGCTTCTTGCTTTGTGAGGAAGCTCATCAAGTAGTTGCAGCTTAAGCATCTGAGGATTACACACAGAAGGCAATAACCATCTTGAAATATATTGATCATGGTCACAACTTAATAACACACACAATCTTATGAGAACCCAGTCTTCATTCAGTATATATTTTGGCTTTTGTTGATGCAAGTCTAGCTGCTCGGCCTTATTTATTGTCTATCTATATAATATTACAGCTAGACTTGTCTATCTATTTTAATCCAATGGTACAAAATTTATCACAATTTGTTTTTCCGCACAAAAATATCAATTTCTCCACACAGCCCCAATGTTAAACAATTCAATCAATCCAAACCAACCCCTCTCTTCATTTTAATTTTAAATTGCATAATTAAAAAAAATTATTATTTAAAATATAAATATTGCAATCCCATGCTGTGGTGTGCGCAGTCATTAACATTGTATCGTCCAACAAGAACTGTAATGCAAAAGCCAACAGAATCTGTATCCTTTGAATAAAACATGGTGAAACAGTAAAAGTCCTTGTCATACCCTTTACATCTTTCTGATAAACATTGCTATGTTCCATAATCTACATTTCGTAACAGAGAATGCAGCAGTCTAAACATCATGCCAAAACTGAAAACTAAAACAAAAAGGGAGTACACTTCCTCTAAAATTGCTCTGCAGGGCTTATGAATACAAACCGATTTACAAAAAATGATTTGCCTACCCACAGGGAGAGAGCAAATGGACTAAATGCCAGTGGTAGCATGGCATACCTAGAACAACATCCAAACCCTAAAAGTGAGACGACTGAAAAGCTCTGGTAATAATCTTAACAATTTGTTTGCATTAGGGTATCATGAAGTCAACAAAAATTTCTCCTTCATCCGAGAAATAAGCTTAAATTTCTCCTCAGCTTCAACCAGCTGACGCATGTCAGATCCCGAGGCTCGATCTGGGTGGAAGGTTAGCACCGCCCGTTTATAAGCTGCATGCACCTGAAATTGACATTCACTGTCAGTAAACAACTATAAAATTAAGGATTAACTACAGAAAAATTAAGATCATAAACAGGCTGCCAGAAGGCCAAAATTGCACATATAAACATAACCATTAAAAAATTTCCTTTCAGAGAAGTGATGATCGAACCATGGACCTCAATGCCACTTGCAAGCTTTTATCAAGTGGATAGGTTGAATGTTCTTAACCAACATTTCAATGCAGGAGGCATCCCTTTCCTACACCACCCCTAACCAAAAGATCAAGCAAATCCAGTAAAATGGCCTACAGTTTCAGCAGTCTTCCATTTGACAAATTAAAGAGGTTTCCAACAGATTATTACAGACCAATGCAATTTCAAACTAAGCCAAAGAAATATAAAGTTTAGTAAGGGCAACAATGCTCAACACAACCCAAGTATTAGCTTGTAATCAGGATTATCAAACTTGGAAACCAACAAATAAACAACCCAACGCATGCCTCTATAAATATCTTTGCACAAGGCCACTAGTAAAGAAAATGACTACCAACTTATGAAGCACGGATATGGATACAGGATACGGGATACGGATACAAATACGATACAGATATGTCGATACGTAAAAACCTAAAAAAATAGGATACGGGTAGGTCTATGATACGCCCATAAAATATATTTTTTAAAAATTTTATTATTATATTTAATGTAATAATTATGATTTATAAAGTGAATCACACATCTATCAACTATATATAATAATAACTAACCATTCTATCATTCAGAAATCGTACACTCATAAATTTTTCTCTCTTTTTTTTTGTTGGCAAATAAGGGTCCAAACACATTTGTTCTACTGCCCCTATTCTTTTTAAAAAATTCAAGTTATACCCCGCTGTATCCTTTGCGTATCTTGAAGTATCCAAAATTCAAATTTATTTATTTTTAATTTTAGGATACTTTCAGCCATATCGAATACGTACGCATATCCGTATCCAAGAAGTATCTGATACTGATACTTTAATCCTTTTGAAGTATCTGTGCTTCATAGCTGCCAACCAATTTATTTCAACAGAAGCATCAAGTGTTTCATTAATTCTAGTGTAATAAACATCCAGTCACTGCAATTCAGTGGAAGCTATAAAGAATAACACACAACCCATATATTCGGTAATTATGGATAGATAGATGGGCCAATAAATATTTGAATTTAGTAAACGAAATATCATCAGTGTATATGCACCACATGCATAAGAGTTGGAACACTACAGACAAACAGCAACTCACCTCATGAGGTAATGGATGTAGTGCACCACTCGTATGGATTCCTAAGCCACGCAATAGTGAAGCCATATCATGACATGATATTTCCAGTTTATTAAGCTCCTTCCTCACTTCTGCACGAACTTGCTCTTTCAGGTTCATATTCTCCTCATCCTAAAACATAAAATGCAAATATTTGACAATAACCTTAGAAACTTAATACCCATCTCCAGCCAAACAAAAGGGAAATCACATGAATAGCTAAAAAATGTGAGGAAACAAAAAGCCAAAGTGAAGAAAGAAAGCTAACAGAGTATAATAGACTAATTGCAATTTCTAGGAAAGGTGAATGAGAGAATATTGCAAACCTTCTTTTGAGTCTCCCTCATTTCCTCCAGCCGTTGCTTTTGTCTTCTTTCCATATCCAGGAGACGCATGCTTTCAGCTTTTCTTCTCTTCCGTAAGCGCCGCAGCTGTTGTGCTTCTTCCGCCTGCCAAAAAGGAAAAGCACATTAAATACCAACTCAAGTGTTTATCCAATAGACAGCGCAGGCATGAATGTTCTACAAATACACCGAGTCCAATACTCATAGGGAACTGCTAATCCACCCCATGACAAAACTAACATTAGCATTGTGCCTAATTTTAATGGAAAAAATGCCGAGCATTCCTTTATTCGTAGATAAATTGAGGGCAACATAGTAACTTGCAAAACAGACCTTGTCTTCCCCTTCCTCTTTCCTCCAAGGTCTCTCAAAATTTGTTTCCTAACAACTTTCCATCCACAGGGCATTCAGACTGGTTGAACCAGGCCGAACCAATAATGAATCCACCACCATTGGGCAACAACTTCCAAAACCACCATCCTATTCTTCTTCATTAACCTTTTTGTATGCTCAGCATCAACATTTTTTTTTTTCTTTCTGCCATCCTTTCCTCTCATTCAACAAGATATGTACCTCATCTTGCTGTTGGCAATCATATTGTCCCATGATCTGCATTAATGTGGCCATAGCCAACAACTCATGGAGGGAAGAGGAGTAAACGCCTGGGGACAATTATGGCTACCATTGCAAGGATTAGCCAGAGGCATTGACAATGAAATAAGGGGGAGTCACCGGCAGCACAAAAGACCCATGATCAGCTTTGTTAGGTGTTTAACTTACTTTTTTGGTGATCATTAAAGATTTGAGAAAGTGAATACAGTATAAACAGTTGCAAATTTTAGCACCAGAACCAAGTCCTCCTTTTAGCTGTTGTTCCTTCCCATGCCTCCTTCTCAATGACCTGATAATCTGTATTGGAGGTGCTGCTGCCAAGTGAGGGCCTATGATTCCCCTCTTTGCTTGTGTTCTTATCAAGTGTGCTGGTTGATTTGCTTGTCCTCGTGGTAGCATGAAATTGAGCCGAGGGGGCCCGCCGGATGTAGTTCCAGATGCCAGTTCCATAGGCTCTTTACATAGAGTCAATGAGTCACTGAGAGCTGTGCAATCTGATTCCACAATTGTTGCCTGGTATCAATTTGTTAGTGCTAATTTCATTTCTTCTCTTACCGCCCAAGCCTCAGTTGCCAGTGAGGAGGCTGCATACATGGTTCCAAAGGATATAATTGGCCTGAATCGTCTCTACTACCCACCTCAAATGCCACTCTCTTTGTCTTCACCAGAAAGGCTCCATAAAAATTAATTTTTGATTCATGAGGAGGGTGGTTGTATCCTGCTTTGGGGAAGTAAATGGTGCTGTTTGGTCTGGGTGTGAAGTTGGGATGAGGTGATGTGTATCTGCAGCTGCAGCTGCTTTCAAGGCAAAATCGATAACGCCATTACTTCTCGGTTGTTTGTTATAGTTTATCTACTCATTTTGTGCCTTCCACATGAAATACAATAGGTAAGCTAGAAGAGAGTGAACCCCAGTTCACACAGTCTCAAGTTCCCACGGCCTTCCCCGCATATGGGACAAATGGGTTTTTACATACTTTCCTCTTCAATAAGCTCCATCTGGTTGCTTTAGCTCCCATAGGTAATATTCCCCCCATTATTGTTAGCTTAGAATTACTAAGATACCTCAATTTTTAAGGACATCAAATAGCAAGACGTGAACATTATGCACAGATGAAAATAGAACCACATCACAACAAAAGTAAATAAAGGAAGCTGTATACAATACAAACCTGAATCTGTAACTCCCGTTGCCTGGATGCCCATTCTTCCTCCATTGCTCTTTTATAGTCATCAGTCTGCTTCAGAATTTCCCGTTCATTAATAATACAACTTTGAACAGCATGCATAACATCACCACCTTGATTGTGCAATAAATTATAACTTTCATCATTCTGCTGACCAGTGGTCACGGATTCATCTAATTCTTTTTCTTCCTCCACCATTAGAGACCTCTCCTGTTTAGGTTGTGCTTCATTAAGAACACAGTTGTAGAAAGTTGGTTCCTCAGTAGATCGTTCTCCATTTTCTTGATGGCAATCCTTTTCAACACTGATTCCTGACGTTCCTAGTGATGGACTTATGTGGCAGAAAGCTTCCACAGGATTAACTCTGACTTTGTCACTGGAAGGACAAAGATTAACCTGTGTTTCATCAAATGCTTGAGTATTCAAAAATGAAGATGATCTGGACATGGATTTCAGGTTCTCAGAAATAATTCTTCCATCGTTTGGCTCCTCCGAAAAATGAGAGTTGCAAGTAGGTGTCTGCAGAAAATTTTCATCTTTGTCTCCGAAAACAAATTTGCCACTATCCATTTCAGTTTCAACTGAATGTTTGCCATCAAATGAGGGAGCCTCTTCATCTGCCAAAAAAGCTTTCCGCTGGCAAAAAACAACACTTGACTCACATTTAGACAAACAAGGTTCTGCCAGCGGAGCTTTCTCTCTATCCTGGAAAGATTTGTGTGCATGAGAATTTGGTTCTTCTTCATTGTGAAAACTGGAACCACCTTTCTCAAAGTATTGATGATTTCGCCGCTCTGTATATGTGCAGGAAGGATCTTCTGTTAACGGGTCTGCTCTGTGCGGAACATCAGCCTGAAAGTCTTGTGTTTTTGGCATTGACTTCAAAGACAAATCATCAAAGGTGGTCTTCTTTGAATTTTGAGAAGTGCTCCCCAAATTGCCATCACCCATTGCATTAAAAGGAGATAGGTCTTCTTGTTCACAATCAGCTTTGCTTGAACAAGTGCAAACCGGGGTTTCCATTTGCTGCTCAGTCTTCTTTTCTAATCCAATATCTTGGTGAGTGTCAGTAAAAACCCTAGAAACACTAGCATAGTCTCCCCTTCCGGATTGACCATTGTGGACATCATACTTCCTCTTCGAGGAAGCTCTTTCCCATTTCTCTCGAAGCTTCCCAGAAGAGTCTTCCATAACCTCACAATCAGGACAATCATTGTTGGATGAACCACTCCCGAATTCAGTATTCAGACCATAACGGTTTCTGGATGAAGCTTTTCCAGAATAGGTTCGTTTGCACTTTGACAACCTCACTGGCGACGTCTTTTCCTGATCAAACTGACACCCATCATCACCTGCATCCGTAGAGTTTCGCGGGTGGTTGGAAGCAGGGCAAGATCTCATTGTGGAGGAGGAGGCATCACTGTGGAAGTTGCCATCATCTGTGACTTCTATTTCAGGATCCTCATTGTTAGTGTATTCATTATCATCATCAATGCAAATGACAGTCCTCAATGGATATTTTCTATCTTTTCTCAATGCACTTGAACCTTGTAGTTTCTTCGGGAATGCTTCAGCAACGTCAATAATGATAACATCATCGAAACTGTAATTTTCAACGTCAATCACAACCACATTATCTGCTTCCTCATTATTCTTGCACCTTTTCAGTGTCTTCCTCCCAGAACAAGGTGTAGGCTGAGAAAGACCGATAGATGCTCCCTTTCTCCCCATTAATCACTGCATAACAGGACAATAAACAGGGAGATAAAAATTCATGAAAGTTATCCATTTGTCACAATTAAGATTCTACCAGTTCAAAGAGTCAGATCATACATGATATTTTGAATCACATGAAACATTTAGTATATGTGATATTCCGTTTAAAATTACTGGTCTTAAGATCCAGTCCAGAGTCACTTGATTTAAAATAAGAACAGTAGCAGATATATATACACACAGATAAAATTGTAAATTTTAACATAAAAAAGTCTGCATTTTCAGCAGAAATGACTCCCAAAAGGAACTTACAATTTTATACGAGTATAAAGCCCACATGTGCTCCTCAATATTCTATTGAATTCCATAATTTGACTATAAACAAATGATGACATTTGTCTAGAAGGTTTGTCAATCAACCACCACAGCTATTTATAATATTATTTTGATTGCAGCATAATTTTAAAATGATCATAAAGAAGTCCTAATGTTTTTACTATGACTCGGAAAGGGTTAGAAAATAAAATAAAATTTTAATTTAATGCTCTCATCAGTTGCCAATGCACTAGATTTCCCTCCATTTTCCATTATGGAAAATTTGGACTACCTTCGCAAATGAACATGTGGATTGAGAGAAACGTGCAAACAACCAAGCAAGACAAACGGCAATCAGTGTATTCCATCTTTCTTCCTACATTAAAGGCCTCAAAGTCATCAAATCACCTAAAATGAATATGGGGATGGATCCAGGGAGAAGGGGTCATAGTTATCAAAATCGTACAATTCGCAATTCGATTCATACAATTCCGTTCGATACAAGTACAAAACGATTCGCATCTTACATGAGAATTGTTTCAGAGTTGAATCATACTTGAATCGTACGATTCGATTCGTATCTCACGAATCACAAGATTCAATTGCTTTTTTTTTTTTTTTAAATCCAAATTTTTTGGCATAACGATATCATTTTGTCTGCTAAACAGTAAAACGACGTCGTTTTGTTTGAAGAGGAACTCACGTCCAAATAAAAATCAACTTTTTTGTTCGTGCTCTCTCTAATATTGTCTAAAGCTCACCTTGCGTTGTCTACAGCTAAAGGTCAAAGCTACTACTCTTATATAATCAGTTGATTTTTTGCTCTCAATTCTTTCATGAGTTGTTTGTTAGGTTTTAATTTTTTATTTCAAAATGTTGGTCTCTATGTTTTCTCCCAATCAATTTTCTTTTTTATTTTTTTTTCATTCATGTTTGTAACCTCATCTATACAGGGTGTCACTATTTTATTTCTTGAATAGTCATGGTTCTTTAATATATTTTTTTTTCAAATTGTTGAATTTGAAAATAGTTAAATAAAATATGAAAATTAAACAAAAGGCAAGCATCCTTCCATTTAGACAACGTGATTATGTCAATTGATTATTTTTAGAATGCAATAATATTCAATATTTTGCCTATTTTAAATATTTAGTATTATTTTTTTTTTTATTCAAATTTTACGTCAACTCTTACGATTCACGATTCCCAAATTTAGAATTCCGATTCACGATACAAATTGCAATTTGACAACTATGGAAGGGACAACCACTTCTACTGAGGTTTCAAAGATCCCTTAGTTTGATATAGTGACCAATTCATATTACTTCCCCTTACAATTGTCAAGAAATCAACAAAACTTACAACTACTTCTCTACATTAAATTTCATCTATTCTCACCAAACTTCATCTAATAAGTTTTAAACAAACTTCATGTACAAATTGTCAAACTTCTATTTCATTTCAAAGAGCCACAAAACCATATGCAATTTGAAACCTTAACACAAGCATCACAGAGAGAACAATGACAATTTTCTAATTCAAGTGCTGTCTACATAGTTACAAAAATGACCAAATTACCAGAAATGGTCCTACACTCATACAAGCTACATAATTGAATACTAAATATGTCATATAGTGTCCCTACAATTACTTCGAATTAGTCTAATGTGTACACCTGTTCAAATCTAGGAACATTAGATAATCGAGGAAATTAAGATGGTCTAGAAAAATAATAAAGTACATTGGAAATCAACATCTGATATTAGAGAATTTTTTGTCCAGGACTAAATATTTTCAGATAATAATAAAGTATTCCAAACTTTTATTTACCATAAATAGGGGAAAACATATCATTAAATACACAAATCAACTCAATATTCATACAACACAGGAGAGTTCTTGATATTTATCATGATCGTTGTGAGAAACAGCAATACAATTACATTGTAGTAGAATACGTGATGAGATGTAACATAGGAGGAAGCATTTTGCATCCTTTTTGCATCCCTCTGAGTAAAGGTAAGTTGCTGGCGGAGGTGGTAGGATTCTCTTGGATGATACAGTTCGGGGTCATAGATTCTATAGAGCTCTTAAAGATTAGGAGAAGGTAACAATGAATTAATTTGCATTTCTCCAAGAACATGAGAAACAATGAGGACGATAAGGGGAGGTGAAGAGTGGCTAAAAATGGCATTTTCCCAGTGAAAACCTATGTGCCGATGTGAGGGACTGCTCTCTGCTCTTGCTAAATCAAAGTGCCCGGATGCCCAGAAGAAAGTGTTGCCTGGAGAGGGACTTGGGAGCCTTTGTTGAGGGATAAAATCTGGGGAAGTGGAGGTTCATCATGAACTGGTGCTATATGTTTAGGGAAGCGGGAGAGAATGTAAATCCACTACTACTTCATAGCAGAGCAGCTAGACAGATGAGGTTCATTCTTCAACAAATCTTTGCGGGTTAACTTCAGTAAAATTAGGTTACTTCATAGGAATGCAGAAGGGCAAGATAGTCGAGTTGACAACCCTCCATTGTTGATTTGGTATATTCGTAGGGTGGTAAATAGAAGAGACCCCTCGACGGAGTTGAGATGCTTATCTTGGATTAAAGAGTAGGTTATGCAACTATTGCATTTTCACATTTCACAATCCAATCACCATTCTACTCTTGGCTAAATTTTGGGGGAACCATATTTTATTTTAGACACAGCTTTTTTCTATAATCTATACATTAAGTGCCCATAATTTGTTCCTGTACTGATTCATAATTGATTTTTCGAATAAGAAAAATTCATAAATCAATTCATTATTAAGAATTTATAAAAATACACAATTTAAAAAACAACACAAATACACTAATGTTAATCTAATTCAGCAGTTATATAATCAAATGAATCTTCGCTTCACTATTTCCCAAACAATTTATAAACCAAAAATGTATATTTACCCACAAAGCACACTAGTCCATGTGTTAAATAAAAAACATGCTGGCATAACTGATAAGAACAAAATTTGCATACAAGCAACAAAGCTCCCCAACTACCACTTAACCATGTAAATATAACACAAAAAAACCACTTCCTAGAAATCAAGAGCAAAAAAAGACTCAATACCAATGCCACTAATTCTGGATCCACGATTCACCAGATCAAACATTTAGTCTTCTCTCAACCACACCAGATGTGACATCCATTGTCTATGCTGATCTAACTCACCTGGTGGCATTCAGCACAACAAACAAACCCACTAGCAGCCCATTTTTCAGATCCGTAAGGAATTGAATTTAAAACAACAATTGATGCAAACTATTTATGGACTAGAGTGAGTATCATTAATTTCCTCTTCCCTATGTCCCTCCTTTTTATACCTTTGGCCACTATTGACTTGCAACACTTGGCCCAAAAGTTGATTTGTTTAAAAGCAACAAAAGGGACCATTCAATCAAGCAAAACATCCACACCAGTCCAATCTAGATACAATATTTTGAAAGGAAGGAATGCAGCAAGCCACTCTTCCCCTCCCTCCCAATGGTTCTTGAAAGCTATCCATCGCCATTTCTCCCATATGTATTCTCCATCTCACATCAGCTTGATGCCAGGATCAAATATCTCTTTGACCAAACTCCGCATAATCTAATGCTCTCTGAGACTTAAGAGAAGCAAACGCACAAATCAGCTGCTTCCCCAACAAAATGTATCATATACAGAACCACTAACAACTTACCAGAATGAAACCCTAAACGTAACCTTATAACCCAAACAAGAACATGCAATTCTGTACCTACCCACTAGCACAGAGCTGATATAACAACAAAATTCCAGAAAATCCTTAACCCTAATGAAAAGCACCAGAAACAATCACAAGCCCAATTCATACCCACAATTGCGAATTGCCAACAACACTAAATCAAACCTTAATCAGACAAATAAATTAAAACACGTTGAAACAATCAAACAGGAAATTCCACAAAAAAAATTTGAAATTTCAATAATAACAAGAAGTGCCAATCATCCAACATACCTGAAAAGAACTCTATGAAACCCGATCGATCATGGACTTCGGAGAGAGAGAGAGAGAGAGAGAGAGAGACAGACAGACAGACAGAAGAGGGAAAACAAAAGATTTACAAATAAACGGCTGGTGTGCGAAGCACGCTGAGAGTGAGGAATACAGCGTGAATATGGAGAACCATCTTGGAAGATGCTGAGGCGCTGACGTATGGCTTTGATTAGTCGGTAGTAGTAGATATGGAGTTTTTCAAGGGTAGCTTTGGGGGAAAAGTTTGATTTGGTGATGGGGTCCACGTGGTTGACTTCTTGGGATTTGACATTGGGCTTGGGCCTTCTTTCTAGAATGTTAGGTTCGGGTTGCCATTTGGATTCAACTCCGAAGAATCAGAATTAATACTGGATCCCAATATTACTTAAGACCTGCACTTAATTATACATTCAATCAGAAAATAATATCAAAATTAAATCTAAAAAATATTTTTCAATTTGATAACCAAATCGTGTCCAAAATTGTAAGTTGGATAGATGGCAAAGTTCCACACGATATCCTAACACAACCCGACTTGAAATTAATGAATTGTATTTGACTCGTTATCGATAAGAATGACATAACATACTATCACCGATGATAAATGAGTCAAATTAAACCAAAATTTGATAAGATAAACACGTCTAACTAGTATTATGTGAATAAATGTATCATCTTTGTGACAAATTATCAGCTACTATCATACTGATATGAATCATTGTAAATTGAGTTGAGAGATTTCTTTTTACTTGTTTTTGCTAGTTCGAAAGACTTGGTGGATTTTCCTAAAATGAGAATCTGTAAGTGATATGTTTGTTTGAAAAGTAATGGGGTCTAGTTTTAAGTTGTTTTATCCACTTGTTATATGGGTCAAGTCGAGTACAACACGATAATAAAATGGTACAATTAGTGGTAGGACATTTGGTATGATAAAGCATGAGATAAATGTACAGTTGTGTTTTGTCTTTTTAGCAAAATATCATCTATTAATCTCCAATCCAAACTTGGGATCCGTATTAGGGGCCTAAAAATAAACACGATATAGATGTAATATGATAAAATGGTAGATTGAGTTGTAATTCGGGTTACACGATTCAAATTGTACTTTGGGTTAAACTTAGTTGAAATTGAGTTTTTTTTTATGAAATCGAAACTCAAATTGAACTGAAGATAGAGTTTAGTTTTGTGTTCAACTCCAAAATTGAATTTAAATTCTATAAATTCCATTAATAAAAATTAATTGAAAAAAAATAATAATAATTTTGCATCTGTAATAGACTTAAAACATCAATAGTAATGGATAAGTAGTGTGGTGCAAATGCCCTAACATTTTATATATATATATATATATATATATATCTGTGTGTGTGTGTGTGTGTTTGTTTGTTTATAATTTTCATTTTTCTTTTGCAAGTTTTATGTTGAACCTAATTTCCTAAATTCAGGTTGAGGTCAGGTTGAACCCGTCAATTTAAAATCCCAATCGGAGTATTGTCCAAATTTAATGTGTTAAAATTATTTTATCCAAATCCAACTCAAATATTAAAAACTTCAATCCAAGTATTAAAAAATCTTACTTGAGCTCGTGTTGGATTCAACTTAGCCCGTCCAACATTCACCCCTAAAAAAAATAGTCCAATAATGTTTGATGTTTCCTGCAGGATTGTTTCAAAAGTGAATCAATTGGTCAACAACGTGGAAAACAATCACAAAACTGAAGTCAACCAGTTTCAGGTTTGGCCACCAACAACAAAGATTGAAACAGTACACTCTGACTTCTAACAAGACATTAATGAATTTTACAAGATAAACAGACATTGAAAGTAATTACACTGTACAAATTATTCCATAATGACCCAAATTGTTCCGCAGTCATTGGCTAGCTCCCAAAAAGTAGGATGAAGTTCTCGAGATTCTATCCCAACGGTTGTTCTCTCTGAAGTTAATAAATCCAATATAAAGAAAAAGAGAGATGGAGGGATGCCTCCTACGGCTTCTTTCTCCTAGGGAGCTACTTAGTTCCAGTCACTAGTAATCGCTTGTGGAGGGGTGTGAATGTACAAGGGGAGGGGGAGGGAGCTAAATTAGTAACTCAAGAATAGGATCTAATCAAAGCTAAAATTAGCTATAGATCTGGACTTGAAGAGACCATGAAAGAGGACCCTGGTTGGAGATTCTTGAGGAACTTGATTTAACTCTTCATGACAGCCTGTCACCCGAAGTATGGTCTGCCCGATTGCTTGCTTAATTGAATCTATGATCTTGGCATCAACAGAGTACCTTGATGCATAACTTACATAGAATGCATTAACAGCTTTGCCTGCTCTAGTTGTCACTTCTGCTCTGGTGACTGTGAGACTATTCTCACGAAAGATTTGAGTGACATCAGATAGCAGTCCAACTCTGTCAGTAGTGCATTATTCTAGCTTCAAACCCTGGATGGAAACAGAAACAAATTGAGGGGCCAAGGTAATATATGGACTATGGATACCGCACTATGAAAGGAAAACCTGCAAACTGGGTTGTGGAATCTTCTGTTTTTAGCTGATGGCCATGAGTTATTTTATGTACAAGAAAAATTCTTTGAATATAACAAGTATGCATCAGCTGACGATAAATCTCAAAATAATCAGGACACCACTGGAGAATGAAGCATTTAGTAGCTTTATATGGAACAGATAAGTGAACCACAGATTCAATAGGACAATTAGGGATTGCAGCATCATAAAACACCTTAAACTACTCTCAAACATTAAACACATCAAAAACTATAGAAGTGAAACATTACATAAAATAAACGAAGTAGGCAAATATTATCTAACAAACTGACTGTCTTATGTGCTGCAAAGGAAACATAAGTCCAAATGGAGTAGTTGATGTGCTCAAATGCACCATTTAGCAGCAGAAAGAAAAATATCAGGAGGACATTGGATATGGAATGGTGCCTTACCTCAAATACTCTTCTTTCTATAGCAGCTTCAATACAATGGATCACTCTTTCTCTCTCTGCATCTGATTTCACAGGGGATCCATCTATATGTCTGAGGTAGTATTCCTTCAGATGTAAACAAACTTCCTTTCAGCCTCAATAAGTAAAGGAAATGCAAAGGCCTGTGCAATCCCAAACTAAATGTGTATCCACTAGAAAAACATATACCTGGTAAGCTTCTGACCCCTCAGCGTCAACATTGCCATGGTGAGTAGTCTATGTCGTACCAATTAACAACATTCACATTTGGTCTTTGTTTGTCATCCAAATTTTCATCACTGGCCCGCTCATAGTCTTGACTCTTGATCAGCAAACATCATCTGATGAAGCCTTCTCTCAGTGTGGGTGACCTCATCAGAGACCACAGCCTTAGCCTCTCGGGATTTACGGCTGCCCTTAAGTACATTGCATAGAAGTTGATTTACTATGGATAACCTCCCAGGGTCAGTGATTGCAGCCCCAATTTCCTCATCAGTAACTCGCGTCACAGCTGCAGCCCGGGTGTTAAGGGTCCATACCTCAGCATTCACCACATTGCTCTTGAGTCTTGAGGTGGGTGAGGACAGCACTAACCTCAGAGAGTAGTCCAGGCCTGTCACTTCCTATTAACTCAATTGCTGTGTAGTCCATTGTCGATTTAACCCCAATAGATCTTCTCATGGAGGAAGCAAAGCATGAGTCTTGCCTAAGAGACTAAAAATGAATCCAAAGGAATCAGTAGGATTTTAACTTCTAATATATATGCAAAGAGAAACACAAACACTATCACACTGAACACAACTCACCTCTTCAATATTATCCCGAACCCCTTCATCTGTGATCTTCTTCCCATCTTGATCAATAATATTGAAGACTGATTATTTACCACAAAAAAAAAAAAAATATTGAAGACTGTCATAAAAGCACAGAATGAGTCCAAATATCAATGGTATGTTCGTTGAAAAAACCAAAGTTACAAAGAATGGGAAAAGTATCTCCTACCATCCATGAACCATACTCCATCAGAGGATATGTAAGCTTTAGTTATGATTAGGTTATAACTTCAAGAAGTATTCCGTGTTTGCTAGCACTGTCCACCTGCATCATAGTTTGAAACATAAATGATCTACAATATACGAAAAAGGGACTAAAACAGACCTATATATTCATACACTTTTGTAACAAAGTGGAAAAATGAAGCATTGTAAATTCTTGTGTTGATTATTTATAAATGTCCATATAAAGTATTCTCGTTGATATACTCAATAGATTTCTTTGATCCAATTTGTGTCCGTTCAAAGAGAAGTTAATATTGTTGCCCACAAGTTGCTCCTCATGTTTAATCTAACAGAGGTTGTTTTGACAGAAACTAAAATAGGCTTAGATAATGTCCAGATACAGAAAGTGATGTACTCATCTTACACATCAATCCATATTGAAAAAGTTATTTTGTGTAGGATGTATGAGATGAGATGGTGAATGAAACTCTAGTTATGAAAAGATAGAAGGTGGGTTTGTTATTAAAATAGTGTGTACACATGGTGATGGTGTGAAGTTAGTTGAAATAGAGCGGGTATAGACGGGGCGGACTTAGTTGTTTGATAATAAAAGTTGTAATGGGGTTGAGAATAGCCCCCACCTTTCCACATAGAGTAGAGAAGATAAAAAAGAAATAAGTATCCGGGTGGGTTCATTCTTCTGATGAATTTCCAATATTCATAATCCATGTTCTGTGAAAAGTTCATAGTTGTCTATGAAATCGGAGGTTAGAAACACCAACATTAAATAAGATAACATACCCAGCAACACTAACAGAATCCACCAAATCTGAGAAAATTAAAGAAAAAAACATTAACTAGAGCAACAACACTATTGACACCCATGAACACCCATAACCCATTACACAAAACAAACAGAAAGGAAAATATTAACCTCTCAAATGACCACTTTTCAGATATACCCAGGAACCCAAAAACAAGAACAAACCAAAATCAAATGCAGAAAAGCCAACAAAGAGAAAAAAGGCACATACCTGTTGTGGTTCTTGAGGATTCGTGATATGGATCCCGAAAGTTTTCTCAACAGTCTAGACACAAGTAGGGGTATCCATGCCCCGGGTTACCGGTGGTGCTCTTATCTGAAAAAATAGACTCAGCACCTCGAATCCGAACCCAATATATTTAAAAAGGGGGTATGAGTTTGCCTCAAACCCATTATTCTATCCGATCTTAAGTCCAACCCAATAGCTCACCCAAAAATACTCGTTAAAATTCGACTCAAAAACTCACACGCTCTATCAATGAACTTTTAGTTCAATGATACTCAAGCTTATAAAAATTTTATTTTTTTGAGGTCAAAAATTCAAATCCTTTTTTTCCATCTCCCTCCCTCTCCCCCAAAAAAAAAGAGTTAAAAAAAATGTAAAAAAAAAAAAAAAGAGCCACCCGTTTGCCCACCCTTCTTTTAAAAAAAAATTATATTTTTAGACCATGAAATTTAAAATATTGAAATTTAATCTCCCAATATTAGAATTTGAAAATTTAAAATTTTAGATATTATAAATAATGTATTATTTTCTTTTTTATGTATTAAGCATACAAGTTTTAAAAATTAAAATAATACAAATGATAAATAAATGAATAAGTGTCAACCTAGTTGGAATGTATTCATTTTATTAGATGTAGTTCATTCCTAATCAAAAATAAAATTATTCATTATTTTATTTTTATCTATTTTGACTTTACTTTTGATTCAAAAATTTAATTTACATAAATATTAATTATAAAATATTAATTATTTTTAAATAAAGTTATATATAAAAAAACTTAAAAGAAGGCCTGCACCCATCAAGCCTGTCCAATAGGCTTGTAGTCTATCCCTACCCAAAGTCCAGTCCGATTGATAACTTACTTAGGTAAGGATTTTAGCCTACATTACTCAAGGCCAAACCAAAAAAAATTTTGTCGGCCTAGCCCGGCACGGCCCATGGACACCCCCTAGATAAGGGATATCAATCGTGTCGTGTTTGTGTGACCCACATGTCGTATTTTTTGTGTCGTGTCATTGTTATTCGTATCGTATTCACGTTAAGATCCACGAAAAAAATAATTTATTTAGTGTGTTATGAATATTAAACATTATTCTAAACTACTTATTATGCATATTTAATAATCATGTCAATTTTATAATCATTCGTATCGAGTTAACGTCGAATTTGTGTCAACGGGTCAAAGCTCCACCTCTTCAATGGCTTTTTCTACACCATTTAATTTTCTTTCTTTAAACTATTAAATTCACTTTATTTATACTTATTCTATTAGTTATTAAGTTCACCCGAATTATACTTATTCATTTAAACTATTAAATATATATCAAAGACACCAAAAGAAAATTAATGATTTAAGCAAAATTTCAATGTTCATTGGTGATCTATATTATTTCGAGATGTTTTAATATATTTTCATTAATGTCTTTGCAATATTTTGAAGTGTTTTAAGATATTTTGGTATATTTTGATTAATATTTTAAAAATAATTATTAGCATTTTTTATTAAGTTTTGTTCTGCTTTTGAAATATTTCCATTCCGAATAATGCACCAAAATAAAATTTTGATCATTGTCTATATAGGAGATTGAAATAAAATTGAATGAATTTAATTTTTAATCAGTGAATATAAATGGGGTGTATTTAATAAATAATGGGTTGGGTATAAATATGATAAACTTAATAGTTTGAAGTACAAGAATTAAATCAGAGTGAGAAAGAAGATTTAAGGGGTGGGAGATTAATAAGTAATGCTATTTGAATCTAAAAATTTGATCTAATTTACTGACAGAATGATATGGCTTAATAAGAATCATTAGATCAACATCAAATTCTAATGTTTGATGAAAGTTTCAATGTTTGATAGGGTCCACAGTCAATCCAAATGTCACCATGAATTAAATTAACAAATTAGGTCAAATTTTTAAGTCTCAATAGTATTACTCGAGATTAATACATCTTGATAAAACAACAACAATCAGTTTGCTCTTCAAATACACCGACATACAAGTTTAATTCTATATAATAACATGATCGCTAATAAAGATACAAGTGGTTGCCTCGGGATAATTTCTCTCATAACTGTGCACCCATGCCTTCTGAATGCACATCCTCATACCTAGCCAGGCACAATGTACAATCCAAGTAGCTGTTGAAGTTTGAATTCTTTGTTTGTTTTATCAAACACCAAAATCTATCTTTCATTTCAAAACTCACCTGATCTTCAGTTTCTTACAAAATTAAAAGTTGCCATTGTCATGACAATTTCATGTGCTTTGAGAGCCATGCACTAAGATTGAGAACATTTTTTTTTTCTATCTTTCCTGAGTGAAACTTAGTAGGATTGATAACATGAGATGACCTAGCTTACTAGTGTCTTCTTATACATCACAATGTTTCTGGTTTGCACGACAGATATTCAGCTTAAAAGCTTGAATGGAAATGCAAATATTTATTCCAACTCATGAATGCCATTTCACACAACATAAGAAAACAACCAGACATCAAGAAGTACACATACTTGCAATGAAACATGAAATAACACAACCACAACATTTTAGCTAGAGAGAATGAAGCATTTAGAAGGCCTAAAACTCCAATCCAGACCCATAAAACTTCTCTTGGCTGATCTTATCCAATCGATCCACCATTTCAGCTGTTAAATAATTCTTCCAATCACCAACCTCACCACGCCTAAAGAATGTGTTGTTTTGCACATTGGTCCCGTTAGTAAAAACGCTTCCTATCTTATTCACCTCCAAATTACGCAAATTATCCAAGCTGCAAAGCTTTAGGATTTTATCCACTTGTCCTTCTGTCTCCTCCTCTAGAACAAATGGGAATCCCAAAAACTCGGCCAATCTTCGCACATGATAGGCAGGTTCTTTTTTCATCTCCTCGTACTTCAAAAAAAGTATCCTATGAGGGTTTTTGAGGCTTTCTTTCCAATAACCCAAAACATGATCCCAAGAAGATCCAAATGGAACAACCTGCCCTTTACAAAACCTATCAACGAACTCTTCTAGAGGAGTGTTTCCTTGGATCTTGTTCATGAAGTGCCAAAACGACACACACACATCCTTGGGATCCCTACATATATAAACAAGCTTGCATGCTGAAATTTGGAAAAATTTTGGTAGACATTCAAATGGCAAATGAGTGGAAAGGAGCCTTGGAGGGGCTAAAGAGGTCAAATCAACGAATTGTTCTTTTTCGGTATAGAGCTTCAATTCCAAGAACGGCACAAGAATGTGAGGATTACTAGTGTGTAAAGGGTGTTGTTGGCTGTCAGGGTAAAGCTTTCGGTTCAGTATGCAGAAAGTTAGTGCCTTCAACCACGTTGTACCTGATTTCATACTTGTTGCTACAAGGATATCAGTATCCTGAGCTTCAAAGTTTTGGAGACCTGGAAATAGAGCTTGAATCTTCTCGGATGTATTGTTAGTGGACGTTTCCCCGGGGTTCTGTTCATCTTCTTCCAAATGCTTGGGAGGAGAAAGAGGAGGTTGAGATGTTGCCATGAAGGGATGGATATAGCTAGCTGACTAGGTTTGGAGTTTTACCTTGTCTATCATGTTCATGAATAAATTGTAAGGGATTATATAGGCCTCATTACCGCTGCCATCAATTATCATGACAGCAGCAATCTACCTGTACTCACAATTATAGTATTCATGGTGACTTTAATCTATGACATAATTGGCCACTATAATTAATTAGTTAAAACCACCACCACAACCACCAGCTAGGTTGCTTATAGGTACCACCATTCCATGGTTTCAACTGTTGAAGATACAAATAGTTGTAGCTAGCAGTGGCTTATTGATTCAGAGCTTGTCCAATGCCACTAGTACCAGTAATGCATCTATCCCTTACATGTTACAACTTGAGCAATGCTCGTTGGTCTAATTTGTTGATAGTAAAACCCACTATTAATGAGGATTCGTTATCAATTCAATGAATATGAGAATTAGAGATCAACAAATTAGAACTAAATAGTATATTCTTAACAAATTCCTTAGTTTATTGTATCCTAATTCACAAATAATGGGAAGAATCAACCTCTCGTCTTCCGGCCACGAGTTGTGGACAAGAGATCTGGTTGACTATTGATAATAGAATGTAAAAATCATGCTGCCTTTGTTTATGGATCTTAGTTGGGTTTTGCTTAACAATGACGGAAGGCAGACAGTCACTGTGGCTTCCATCACATGACACTTATAATATTCTTGGCCACTATACTAAATTATTTAAAATCACCACGGTCAAAACCACCACCCAAGTTGTTCATGTGTACCATTCCATGGTTTCAATTGTTGAAGATCTGAATAGTTGTTGCATTTCAACCATATTTTAAGTGATACTAGTAGCTTGAGACAATTTTTAAATGATCTGAGACGTTAATAATTTGAAACAAATTGAGATAGCGTCGTTCATCGAAGGAAACTTTATTTTATCACGAATTGATTTCAACGACTTTTTGTCTTAGAATTCAAAACTCGTTCTATTTTATTATATACATATTATTCAAACCACTCTTTTTTTTATTCATCTAGGAAGAAACACAAGTTGAGATATATGTAATGACATGACTAAAAAACAGGAATAGTTTAAAGTTTTGACTTTTTCCTTCGGACCCGCAAAGCAAATGGCAATAAAGCATATAAAACTATTTTGGTGAACTTCAACGTTTCATTTTAAATTCAATTGACTTTGATCTAGATCCAAAGTTATCGGCAGCTCACAAAATTTTCGCGTTTTGAGAAAATTTTGAATGTAACCGTGACACTATATTATTAATGTTATATGATGTCACTAATCAGTAATAAAATACCAATGGACTTAGTGAGTTCAATTATTTTAATAGCTACTAATAATAACTTTATCTAATAACTCACATATTAGAATAGTAGACTTCACTAAATCTATTTGTTGTTTTATAATTAGTTGGTGACATGACGTGATATTGATGATGTGTTACACCCAATATTTACTTGTTGGATAATTCTATGCGTATCAAATTTGTACTAAATCAACTGCAGTCATTAGATCAATGATGGAACTCATTGATCTAACGGTTACAAGTGATTTGGTGCACATTTTTTGTGCACATAACTTTGCTCTTTGATTAGAACATAGGCAATTTTTAGGGGGGGGGGGGGGGGG
>CAUOFW020001225.1:865624-917135 GCA_963454935.2 Ilex paraguariensis
AAAAAATATATAAATGATTAAACATATGATAGAAATAAGTGATGCTCTGACAAATGAATGGTGAGTGAGGTAAGTGATTGATGATGATTTTTAGGAGAAAAATATGATTGAGATAAAATTCAAACACACTCCTGTTTTATTTTATATATATACATATTTTTTCATTGTATTTTTATATAAAATTAATGTATATATAATATATAGACAAATAAGATACATTTTAACACAAATAATTAATTTTTTATCTACTTTCTATCCGATTTTGGAGGGATTGATTTTAGTGAGTTGGAAGGAAAGTTAATTTATCCACTTTTTCATCCTTCCTATTTTTCTTCCTTACCAAACATGATGTTTTATTTATTCCTCCAACTTTCCATCCATCAAACTTTCAATCCTTCTATTTTTTTATCATACTAAACGGAGCATAAGAGTCGTGCCTAAAACCTGTTATTCTTTTTGATTTTTTTTTAAGCAGTGTTATTTAGATATAATTTACTGACATAATCATTTATAACTATTGAATAACAATGTATTCTAGTATTGGTTGAGATTCATAATTAATCTATGATTGATTAAGTCAACAAATTAGGTCATAATTAATCTGAGTCGTCAAAAGTTCAAGACAAATTAAGATTTTGAAATCACTCGCACTGTGCCTTCGGGATGAGTTACCCTTAGTATAATTAAAGTACTAACACAAATACAAATAAAAATTATTTTAATACAAATATATATACTAATAATGGATCTATGGCTAAAAATATTATGCAATAAAATCAAATGACTAAATTGATCCTTAAATTTTATTCTCTTATATGAAGTAATTTAAATAAAAAGTATTTTACGTAATTATAATTTATCCTATTTTCAAAGATACAAACTTTGACTCAAGAATCAAAGTGACTTATGTTCCGTTTGATATGATGAAAAAACAGAAATATAGAAAGTTGAAGGAATAAATAAAACATCATATTTGATAAAGAAGAAAAATAGGAAGGAAAAAAAGTGGATGAATTAACTTTCCTTCCAACTCACCAAAATTAATTCCTCCAATATCGGAAAGAAAGTAGATTAAAAGTTAATTATTTATATTGAGATATATCTTATTTGTCTAATTTCATATATTTTGTCTATTTTTAAAAAAAATATTTTTTTCATCTTAACTAAGGATGAAAATTTTCGACTCACCACGATAACACGAATTGAACTCGACACAAATTTTATGACACGAACTTGAAAATTATCTGACACATGAACAAAAAATATAAAAGGCTCATAATTTTATGACTCAATACGAATCCGACACGATACGATTTAATTATCACCCATAATCTTAGCCAACACAAAAAAAAATTAGTTATTTTTATTTTTCATCTATCTAATCAAACACAAAGAAAAGAAAATGTATCATTTTTATTTTTCATCTTTAAAAAATAAAAAATATATTTATGTTACTTTTTATCTTGCCTATGAAACGGAGCATAAACTGGCATCACCAACTATCTATTTTTTGTGTCGCGTAATAAAATATCAAGAAAATAAAAAACAAGAACACAAAGGATTTTATACAATAGAGAAACTGGGGAAAGGTGGGTCTAGACAGAGAGAGAGAGGGAGAAGGGCCCCATTTAAAGATTTTGCATAGGGCCCCATTTATATCGAGGCGGCCAAGTTCATGTCCTCTTGTCTCATCCTTCTGCGATCAAATGCAGATTCGAGGGGATTTGAGGCCCGGTTTTGTTTAATTAATTGTCAGGTCGAACAGACCTATTTATTTATTTTTATGTGGTGTTTGTGTTAATCTATTTAAGTTTAAAATTTATTTGTCACTTAATCGAATTTATATTTATAATTTTTCTATAAATTAAAAATTAATTTAATAAATATAAAAATAAAAATATTTTTTTATACAATAATTATGTCACTATTTGACTAAAAATTATAAAATTTAATATTTTTATTTTTATAATACTAGTTAAACTTGTTAATCGTGTCAATTTCGTATTTAACATTAACCTGACTTATTTATTATTTATCTTAATAGGTCAGGTCGTTCACGGGTTCATATCGAGAAATAATTAACCATAACCTACCAAATTTCATATCAATTTCAAGTATTATCGTGTCAAAAATTATCACTCCTAAATTATGTGAGGCCTAAAAAACTTTCCGATAAAAGCTTCCATGGAGTGAGATGGTCCACCACATATTTTCTCTCAATTTCTCTCACCCCATCCAACATAAACAAAGTTTGATTAAATGTGAAATCGGAAAAACCACTATGGAGGAAGGTGTAACCAGGTGAGGTTGTTTAAAACCAAGAAATGAGTTGATTTTCCGGTTGTCTTTTGTGTTTGACATTTCATTTTTCTCGACAAATTCAAATCTAAACCCAATTTTTCTCAATAAATCCAAGTCGAAATAGCCGACAAGAAAAAAAAGAATAAAAACGGTGAATAAGTGACCACCTATCATCATCAATATAGGCAAAGAGTTCTCAAATTGTCGAGATTTGTTCAATTTTGGGATAATGTCAACAAGGGGGCAAGTTTGCCATGAATGTGACTTAGAGATGCTCGTCTTTTTTGGTATATACATCATTAATTTGTAATTTTAAATTTCAAGATATTGAATCACAAAAATAATTTTCACGTATACGACATAAGATTACGTAAATCAATCTTTTTTTAAAACAAATAGCGATAGAAGATTAGTGCACTAAATTGCTGTTTCATCACGAAAGACTCCAAAATAACCTATGTGATACTCAATCTCCCTTTCCTGGTTAAAGTTCACCATGGTTAATGTTGTCACAGTTTGATGGGAACTTTTGGGAAAAGGAATTGATTAGCCATTACAGCTTATTACACAAAACTTGTTTTGCAGTTGGACACAGCCATGACAGAACTTGACCTGTTTCAGTTCATTAAAATGTGAAGGACTACCTACCCTACCTACTTGAGTTATCCATAGTGTACGGATGAAACATGCATTAACTAGACTTTATTAATCGGATAACTTTGTGCATTAAGTTTATATATTAAAATTTGTATCAAATTAATTACAGTCGTAGAATCAGTAATAAGATTCATTGATCTAATGGCTGTAAGTAATTTAATGCAAATTTTGGTGTATATTTTTTATGCACATAACGTTGCCCTTTAATAATAAATTATAAACTCAATTAATCTTATTTTAATCTCATCCGTTAACAAACTTACATAGCAATATTGGTAATGCTTGTTTGTTGAAGCAAGTCATCCTTTTCTTTTCTTTTTTTGAGGGTTGTGTGTGTGAGAGATCTATTGGATGAGTTTCATTCTCACAATAAATACCAAATACTTGAGGAGATCTTTAGGAAATGGGTGAACTGGATTGATTATGAATTGGATTAAATTAAGTTATGTTAAAATAAATTTAATTTATATTTCACTTGCATGGAATGAATTTATAACGGGTTGAATTAAACTCATTAACCCATAAAATAATTAAAATTCTAAATAGACACACATTGGTATACCAAAACATACACATACACACATTAGTATACCAAAATATAAACATACAAACATACTAATACATCAAAACATACATTAATACACTAAAAACACACACATTAATACACCAAAAATACACACACATATACTAACACACACAAAACAAAACACATTTAATAAAAAATCAAAATATACACATAATGGGTCAGGTGGACTCTTGGCCATGTGTTGTGGGTTGGTATGTGGGCATGGGTCATGGGTCAACCTATGGGTCGGGTCATGGGTTATTGTGGGTGTATTAGTATTTGTGTTTTTGGTGTGTGATTGTGTGTGTTTATGATATATTAGTGTATATATGTGTATTTTTTAATGTAATAGTGTGTATATTTTTTTGTATATTAGTATATTTATATAATTTTTTTTACTTTTATTATTTAGTAAAAAATAAATACTCAATTCAACGAGCACACATTTATAATACATCTTAACTCGCTTAATTAAAATAAATTATATTACCCAACACATTTAGAACCCACATTAATTAATATAGATACCCAACTCATTTATCTATGAATAGATTGAACCGATTAAACTGATTAATGAATAATGAGTTAAGTTTGTCGTTTATACTAAAGACTAAAAGCAAAAAATTATGTTTGACCTGGATGACAAGTGAGCTGGCTTTCGATATACCATTTGAATTCCAACTAAATTTAGTCATTCAACTAAATTAGTAAATTTACTATTTGGGATTAAATTACACCTACATCGAATAGTAATATATCTAAATTAATTTTTATAGAGTATTGTATTATCAACTTGAATCTATATTTCAATATCGTATTTCTTGATCGTTAATACATTTTCCTTATCAATCAACAATGACCGATAGTAATTTCATTTAACGGTTAAGCTTGCAATTTATAATTTTAATCACACTAAATATTTTGATTAAGTAGTTATATTTTCAATGATTAATATTTTGACTTTCTAATATGATAAATAAATGTTTTATAGATTATTTTAATTTTATAGATAGATTAGATTGATTTGTTTTTTCATAAATTACTAATTCTAGAATCAAGACTATATGTTTAAGAGGAAGACTACGGTACCGATTTTAGTACCGTATCGAAATTTATAATTTTTTAGGTTAATTTATATTTTTTTGAAATATAAGTTATAATTCAAAAATTGATAAATAGTAAGAGTAAATAGTATTTTTGATCTTTAAAATATATTTTTTTGGTCAATTTAATCTTTATTGTATCAATTTAGTATCTAAAATATTTAATCTGTCACTTTCGTCCCTAATCAGACAATCCATTAAATTTTTTGACGAAAATAATCACGTGTTATTCTTTCAGACAGTATCATGTGCTCAACACATGACATGATCATTCCGTTAAAAACTTAACAATCGTCTATGTAGGGATCAAAATAATACAAATTAAATATTTTAAAGATTAAATTTATAAAATTAATACAATGAAAACTAAACTAACAAAAAATACATACTTTAAGCCCTAAAAATACAATTAACTCAAATAGTAACTTTCAATACTCTATTGTTGAATTACCTTAAGTTTAAAATTTTCAAAAGATATTTTGATTGGATACACATGATTTGATATATGTATATTTTTTTTTGTTACTAGCGTAAATAAAATCTTGATCATTCTCAATTATTAAAGGGCGAGTTATATTTTGCACTTAAATTTTTTTTAAAATTTTAATTAATTCTCTTATTATTAATTTTTTCATATAGTACCTTTTGGTGGTTTTTTTTTTAGAAAAAAGGGAGAGAGGCGACTATGAGTAGGTAGTAACTCCATAAGTATGACCATGAAGATCTTATATTGTGAAATGTCCGATTTGAGCTATAATTACTAATTAAAAATGTTAGATTGTGACTATAACACCACCAAAAACCAAACAACAAGTCGTATTGCCCTTGTAAATTAAACTCTGCTTAATAATTACACAAGAGTCGGAACGATTTTAAATTAGTACAACTTATAACTGGACCCCCCCTACTTGAGTGGTCAATATAACACCTTGAATGTTACAAAAAAGTTGTAATTTGGCTTTTCACATTAAGTTCTGTTATAATTTTTGTCAAATTTGGTATACAACAACCACACTCATTGTTAGAAAATTTGTCTTCTTATTCGATATTTTACAAAAAAAAATTTTCTTCGTCTGCCCTATTTGATCAATTATGGTATTCCTACCCGATTAATTGGGTAGGAAGTCAGGTAGAAAATTGGATAAACACTTTTGTTGCTATTAATTTTTGGATCATTTTAATAATTCAATTAAATAACATGCACCAATTAACAATACAATAAATCAATAACACTAAAACCTAAAACATCTACAATAATAATTATAATAAAACACAAGTAAGTATGAACATCAATCTATCATAATTATTACACAAATAAAATAACAATTATTTTAAGTTTAAACCATATGAAACATATTAAAATTATAATTGCTCCAATAGATTGTTAGTTTACCACAAATTATGTAACCTACACAAAAAATAAGTCCATGTTTTAGCAACTCAAACATCTATAATAATAACAATGTTATAATATAAATTATACCACACAAATACTCTTATAATTACTAAAAAAATATAAAAAAGTTCAATATATTTTTTACGGGTAGGATAGGGTAGAAATACAGAAATAGATGAATATTTCACATTCTTACCCGATTTAATCGGAAGACCAAAAACTCTTCTACATTTTTATTTGATTTTTGAGACTAGTCGTTCAGTAGAATAGAATAGGGCCGGGTAAGATAAGAAATTATGATCAATCGAAAATTTGAACGCTCCTACTAAATGTAATAAAATTTGAAGAAAATGACAGTGAAAATTAGTGTCAGGATCAGATTTGAACTATTTTATAGCAACAGAGTATAATGTTAAAAAGTTAAATCATTATGAGTGTAAATTGAGAATTTTGAAGTCTTTTGGGGTACACAAAGTGTGATTCACCCATTATTAAAACAAAACAAAGAGATCCCAAGAGAAGCTAGACTGCAGATTCGCTGAACACATACGTATCTGACAGGTAACCTTTTCCGGCGAACCAGACAAAATCTTTGACTTTCTCTTATTGTCAGCGACTCTCCGGCACCATTTTCAAACTTTCCGACGCCTCGAATCCTCTGTTTCAGGCCAACCAGAAAACGATTTTGAAAAGTTCCGACGTTGATGAGCTGGATCTAGACTAAACTGCTTCGGAATTTCCGGGTGGCGGAGATTGATCGCTTTCCGGCGAATTAGAAGTGAGCTGTGCCGGACAATGGAAATTCTATATGTCAGGTGAGTGGTGGAGTCTGAGAAGTTAGATCAGTGTTTCGAATGGAAAATTTGCTCTGTTCATAAATTGAAATTTCCATTTTTTTCATTTCAAATTTGATCATTTCGAGGGCGAGAGAGATATTTAATGATTTAAACTGTCAATATACTAGTCTCTCTTCGTGGTGGAGTGGAGCCAACTGCCTATTTTCTATGTAATTATACCTGTGAATTGATTACAGTGAAACAGATGTATGTGTAGGGAGAGAAAGATACAGTTGACCATTTTTAATTGCTAGCTAGGGTTAGATTATTATTGCCCCTTCATTCTCTCTCTCTCTCTGGTACTTCTATTCAATTTTCAACTCTCCCTCTCACATTTTCTTTTTCTTTTTTTTTTGTTGTAGCCGGCTGAGCTTTGATTTGGCCAATCATCGTCTCTCTCTCTCTCTCACACACACACACACGAAATAACGCCCATATGTTATGTTTATAGGTTTTGGTTGTGATAATGGTATTTTTGTTGGGATCTGATTTGAATCTGTCAGATTTTTCATTTTTGGTATTTACTATTATTTACTTTTATGAGATCGTTGAGAGACCTATTTGGGTTTGGAGGGAAACCCAGATAAACAAATGGGTTAGATTTAGTGAGAGCTACCAGACAAAAGCGTGGTGGGTTGTTGCAACTAAGTTTTTTTTGACTAAAAAATTATGTAGATTCTGTCAAAGGTGTGGAAGTTTTTCTTGTCCTTTCTTTCTTTTTTTTTTTCCTTTCTAGATTCCATTTGGCGGATAAGTAATCTGTGTTTAGTTGTTTACCATTTATTTATCATTGAGACTATTATGTGTGTATGTACATGCCTGTGTTTGTATGTAGTCTTGCTTATATTGGCCTATGAGGATAACTGAGTCGATGAAAGTGAAAAAGGTGAAATTGGGATAAACATTTGCTTCTAANCAATATATTTTTTACGGGTAGGATAGGGTAGAAATACAGAAATAGATGAATATTTCACATTCTTACCCGATTTAATCGGAAGACCAAAAACTCTTCTACATTTTTATTTGATTTTTGAGACTAGTCGTTCAGTAGAATAGAATAGGGCCGGGTAAGATAAGAAATTATGATCAATCGAAAATTTGAACGCTCCTACTAAATGTAATAAAATTTGAAGAAAATGACAGTGAAAATTAGTGTCAGGATCAGATTTGAACTATTTTATAGCAACAGAGTATAATGTTAAAAAGTTAAATCATTATGAGTGTAAATTGAGAATTTTGAAGTCTTTTGGGGTACACAAAGTGTGATTCACCCATTATTAAAACAAAACAAAGAGATCCCAAGAGAAGCTAGACTGCAGATTCGCTGAACACATACGTATCTGACAGGTAACCTTTTCCGGCGAACCAGACAAAATCTTTGACTTTCTCTTATTGTCAGCGACTCTCCGGCACCATTTTCAAACTTTCCGACGCCTCGAATCCTCTGTTTCAGGCCAACCAGAAAACGATTTTGAAAAGTTCCGACGTTGATGAGCTGGATCTAGACTAAACTGCTTCGGAATTTCCGGGTGGCGGAGATTGATCGCTTTCCGGCGAATTAGAAGTGAGCTGTGCCGGACAATGGAAATTCTATATGTCAGGTGAGTGGTGGAGTCTGAGAAGTTAGATCAGTGTTTCGAATGGAAAATTTGCTCTGTTCATAAATTGAAATTTCCATTTTTTTCATTTCAAATTTGATCATTTCGAGGGCGAGAGAGATATTTAATGATTTAAACTGTCAATATACTAGTCTCTCTTCGTGGTGGAGTGGAGCCAACTGCCTATTTTCTATGTAATTATACCTGTGAATTGATTACAGTGAAACAGATGTATGTGTAGGGAGAGAAAGATACAGTTGACCATTTTTAATTGCTAGCTAGGGTTAGATTATTATTGCCCCTTCATTCTCTCTCTCTCTCTGGTACTTCTATTCAATTTTCAACTCTCCCTCTCACATTTTCTTTTTCTTTTTTTTTTGTTGTAGCCGGCTGAGCTTTGATTTGGCCAATCATCGTCTCTCTCTCTCTCTCACACACACACACACGAAATAACGCCCATATGTTATGTTTATAGGTTTTGGTTGTGATAATGGTATTTTTGTTGGGATCTGATTTGAATCTGTCAGATTTTTCATTTTTGGTATTTACTATTATTTACTTTTATGAGATCGTTGAGAGACCTATTTGGGTTTGGAGGGAAACCCAGATAAACAAATGGGTTAGATTTAGTGAGAGCTACCAGACAAAAGCGTGGTGGGTTGTTGCAACTAAGTTTTTTTTGACTAAAAAATTATGTAGATTCTGTCAAAGGTGTGGAAGTTTTTCTTGTCCTTTCTTTCTTTTTTTTTTTCCTTTCTAGATTCCATTTGGCGGATAAGTAATCTGTGTTTAGTTGTTTACCATTTATTTATCATTGAGACTATTATGTGTGTATGTACATGCCTGTGTTTGTATGTAGTCTTGCTTATATTGGCCTATGAGGATAACTGAGTCGATGAAAGTGAAAAAGGTGAAATTGGGATAAACATTTGCTTCTAAATTTCCTATGTTGGAGCTTTGTTACTCTTGTATACTACCCTGAAGTTTGGTTTTCTTTTAGTGATGCTAGTTCTGTTGTATTTATTGGGCTACACAAATTTTTTGGTAGTTGATTCATTTCTTTCCCATTCATTAGAAGATGTTCATTTGTTTTTTGGAAATTCTTGGAAGTTTGATTGAATTTTTTTAATTTAAATTGAGATAAAATGATTGTTTTCTAGTGAATCCATATTAAGAATAGATTAATGTTCTGTTTCTGGTTTGTTTTAAGGAGTTGAAATATTCTGGTTCCTTTTTCAACTTCAATCCTTTCTGTACATTAACCTAACCTCATTTACTTTTGATAGATACGGTCTGCATGAGTAGTGGATGTTTGCTTCTCAGTTGTTAAGAGTTCTCCATAACCTTCAAACCAATGTGAATCATGAAACCTGGTAATGTTGCTTTTTGGAATGCGGTTGCTTTTGAAATTTATATTCAAGGTCTACAGAGGACATATCTGATATTCAGTTTTTTATTCAGTGTAAATACTTAATATTCATCATCTGACGATCACGTGATACAGGGCCTCATCAAAAATTTAATTTTTGAAGTTCAGTTCTATGCTTCCACTGTGCCCTGTTTGCACGTATTGCTATTCTGTGTATGGTTTGGTTTTATATCATACTTGTTTCAATTTACATTTATCGCTAAATTTATGCTTTATGCATTTCAAGATAACAGAAATTGGATTTTTCCATGAAAAAAATCTTTTAACTATCACATGCATTGAGAATTTAAATGTACCTGCTAATAACGAACCCGTGTGTTGTCTTTCGAGTTTGGTCTTTAAGCATGATCCTAATTCCAAACCCATTTGATACAATGCCAGTCCTCCTAATACCCTTCAACCAAAGGGGACCATGATGGAAAATCAGAACGGAATCTTGTGTCATAATAGCTATGGAAGGGATGCTGATACAATGGCGCCCAAGACGAACCATGAAGGTGAATTCTGGAAGAATCAAGAACTTAATTGCTCTGGGGTTATGGATGACTTTACCAACAGTAATGAAAATGACATGAGAGATTCACTGATAAAAGCAAATGAGAATGAAGTTTTGTGTCCTTCAAATGGCTGTGGGAGACATGCGGATTCATCTAAATCTGATACTAGAAACAGAGTCGAACTCTGGAGTGCTGACCAACCTGAATGCTCCGTGGTTCTGGATGATTTCACTGAGGCACGATGTACCACTCATTCAGATTGGTTTGAGAAGGATATGAATTTATGCAACGACAAAAATGTAATGCAATGTCATCTGCCGGAATTGTATGTTGTCAAGGACATCTGCATTGATGAGGGGGTGCTTTCTGATGACAAGATTTTGATTGAAAGCAGTGAGGTTGATCATACGGGTCACTGGAACTCCCTTATTAGTGCTGAAAATAAAATCAGTGTGGATGCCAAAGAAAGTGTTGATATTGAGTTGCTCATTCCAGATAGATTAAATTCATCACCAGAGAAGTATTGTGACAAGGATGCTTCTAAAGATTGCGAAGCCAAAGAAAGAACAGATATTGAATTTCTCATTCCAGATGGGTTGAAATCTTCGTCAAAAGTTGATATTCACAAGGATGCTGCCAAGGAATGTGGTCCTGAGGCTGAGGATTCTGCCCAAATGTTTGAAACAGATTGTAATGCAATTGACAAGGAAGTGGATGATGCGCCAAGAGAGGAGTTTGTTCCCAGTGGCATGTTGCCCGAGCACGAGTTTGGTACAGAGACATCTCTCGAGTCCCTCCTAAAAATTTCTGATTGTGATGGCAATGAAGTTGCAGAACAATCTTGCCAGGTTTGTATGCAATGCAATAGTAGTGGCGTGGGTCCCCCACACATGGGATGGATTGTCCTCTTGAGCCGCTTTGTGTCTTAAAATTGCGTCTGGCATTATGTTCTTTCAATATAAGTTTGCTTTTGTTCTGAAATTTAGATGCCTTAACCCTCATGTGAAGCCAATACTAGAGTCTGAGTTCTGTGGCTTCACAAGCATGTTGGTTGCGAAGTTTAACCCCTGCAATGGATGGACATCCTTGAACGGAAAATATAGAAAAGCTTATGTTCATAATCCCTTGTAAGAATAACCATTTGACTTGTTAATGTTTTAGGTATTAGAAAAAATTAGAAGTCCAGAAGTTTCCCTTTTTTGTTTTGTTTCTAATTTTCTATAGACCATTTGGTTGGTATGTTAGAAAACTAAATACCCCCTCTTGCCAATTGGTATTGGTTGGCATCCAAAAATTTCATACTTTAAAGGATGTTGTATGTGCATGAGACACCATTGGCTTACTGTGGAATTTGATTTGGCTTGTTATTGCTGAAACTGCAGATTCCATGTGCCGAAGCAGTCGTAGATAGCCCTGTTGTGGTATCAGCAGATGAAGACTCAAACAAGAATGGCGTAGCTGACACCTTATCTTGTACTAGGAAGGTGGAGAGTAGAACTAGTAGCAGAGATGAGAAACCTGAAAATGATCATGAACAGCCCAAAAATGTTCCTGAATCAAAAAAGGAGCCTAATCATGGTGATATGGTTTCTGATAATGTCTCCCTTGCTAACCAAGTTCAACGTGGGGAAGGACAGTCAAGTTTCTCTATGGCAGGTACAATGTCTGGTCTGATAACTTACTCAGGGCCAATTGCATATTCAGGTAGCAACTCTCTTCGATCAGATAGCAGCACAACCAGCACCCGGTCCTTTGCCTTCCCCATGTAAGCTATTAGAGTCTATTGTTCTTCTTTTTTTGTACCGTTTATCAAAATTCATTGTGACACAACTCAGGAATTTTATTTGTTTTTACAGTTTACAGCCTGAGTGGAGTAGCAGTCCTGTAAGAATGGTGAAAGCAGATCAAAAACATCATCGTAAACGTAGGAGCTGGATGCAGAGCCTTCTTTGCTGTAGATTCTAAATCCTTCTATTCTATTTATAGGTTATTAGTCCAAATATACAAATCATCAATACTATACACACGACCCATTTGGTACCGTAGATATACATTCTGATGTTCCCTTAGGATTGGTATCCCATTTGCCGTAGGTTCACTAGTTTATGCTTGGAGTTGTGAAAAAGCATGGAAGTTGCAAAGTGATCGATTGTCTTATATTTTTGGCATGCATTTTTATCCTCTTGTATATATGGATATGATGAAGAGTCTTGTAAGGTTTTCATTTTATGTGTTATCAGTTCTATCCATAAGTGATTGTTTGGGGCTTTTGGTATTAGAAACTTGAAAAGTCCAAATTTGGTTTGACAATCTGCTTATATGAAGAATAAAAGAGTTGGATTATTGCCAAAGTTCAAACACAAATAATTTGATTGTGATACAATAACCTTGTTTAACTAAGTATGACACAATTTGAAAAGTGACTCACAACTGCACATTTTTACCCTACTTTGTGAGGCAAAAATGGCTTGTCTGAGCTATTATTTTTGATTTGATGAGCTCTTCGAAAATCTTTCCGTTGGGTATCAAACACATATGGAACATAGGAAAGGTCTACGGTACCCCCAAAAATAAAAAAATTTGGTATTGTACGGTTATTTATAATTTTTATTGATGTTTTTATTATTTTGTGATAAGTATTTTTTTTTTATTAGTCAATCGCAAGTAATACAAAAGTGGATTTTTAGGATCAATCATAAGTACCATAAAAATGATAAAAATACTCATAAAAGTTATAATTTTTTTTTTTGTTGTAAATTGACTAACAAAAGTTGTAAAAATACGCATTAAAGTAGTAAAATTTTGAGATATTGTACCAAAAAAAAAGTTGGTACTGTAGTCGGGTTCAATTATAATATCAAAAAATTATTTTTTAGTACCAAAACTTTTCGGTAACACAGTGCTATAGTCCGCAATGAGCTGTTCACCAGCACTCATGAAGGTGAGTTAATGTAGGGTGCCATTGGTGTGAAGAAGGATTCAGCTTTTGATATTCCTCTAACAAACATTAGCATTTTAGGTTGATGGACACATATATGCTGACTTTAAAAATGCAAAAGTCCATAGTACGGAAATTTAATTTTTTTTGTATCATGCTAAAAAATGAGATTTTATTATGAGGTATAGCCATCATTGATCTTAAAAGTAATAATAATATGGGTAAAAAATATTATTTATCTCTTAACTTTGTCATCAATTTTAATTTGGTTTTTCAATTTTTCATTTTTTCAATTTAATTCTTCAATTATCAATTTTATCTCAATTAAATCTTTTTGTCTATATTCACCGTTGGATCAACTAAGACAAAATGGATGGATCAGATTCGGGCTAGTCTCCAATTGATTTAACGATGACAATTGATGGAAAGACTTAATTGAGACGAAATTGATAGTTGAGAGACTTAATTAAAATAATTAAAAGTTTATGGGCTAAATAAAAGTTGGAGACAAAGATCAGAGATAAATTATGATTTTTACCCCTATAATATTTAAAAACAATAAAATAATAAAAAAAATTACTCGTCTAATTTTGTGATTGGCAAAAAAAAAATGATACCTAAAAATTACTCTGCAAGTATATATCGAGATATAATTTAATTTTCTGAATATTATACAGCTACAAACCCTTGGGCCTAGCATTAGGGAGGTGTCAAAATCAACCCAAATGGTGTGAACTGAAGGATCCTCAAAAGGAAGTATAAAAATGTTATCTTTTGCTGTACTAGTTTTTGGAACTCTACATTTTGTGTTTTGTGTATGCTCTCTCTCTCTCTCTCAACACACACACACACACAGCAGAGATTTGGGCTGCTTCCCTTGAGTTATATAAGTTCCAACTCACACCCACAAACGAAAATTTCACATACTGAGTAATGGAGCTGATCAAAGTCATCACTGTGGTTTGTATTGGTCTCTCAGTTATGCTCACACCCTGTGCTTCCCAGAAAATTCAGATACAATCATACCATGAACAAGGTAATGACTCTCTCTCTCTCTCACACACACACACACTGGCAGATACACAATTTTATGTGTGCTTGCCATCTGTGCAGCTCAGGACCTCCAGCTTATCCATACACTACCAAGGAAGCTCAAGCTCAATGAAGAAGTGTGTAAACTTTTGTCTCTCTCTTCGAAAGTAGAATCATAAAATTAACTTATCTCTCAATATACTTGCAGATTCCTCTAACTTTTGAGTTCCTATAAAATAGGTGATCACAAGTTCTGGAAACAAAGATTTGGTGCCATCCAATAAGCAGAAGGAAGTTTCATCAGGTAGTTATATGCATTTAATAAACTTACTCTCCCGGGTTTGTACTTATGCCTCAAACCAAACATTTTATAATAGAAAACCCTCGTACTCACGCTAAGAATTACTATCTATTGGTCTCCCCTCCTCTCTTAAAATTTATCAAAAAAAAATAAATAAACAAGCTTGCTCTTGACCTTAATTGCACACGAATCACGATTCACTGAACTAAACAAGGCCCTGATTGCTGTTTACTTTCAGATCTGGCATTGTTATTTAACCTTTGAAATCTTGAAATACACATGCATTAGTTGCATCAAATTATTAAACTTATCACAAGGAGAAAGATAAGTTAGAGTAGACATGCATTGTCACTTTCAGAGAATTTAAGTGCACTAAAGTTGTACATTGTCAATATTACATTCAATAATAAAAAACAAACCCAAACCCAATCCCAATCACCTATCAACTACGCTTATGCTTATAATGTAAACATTCGATGCTTGCAATCATCCACAAATTGTGAGTAATATGATTATAAATGGATTCAAAAATTTCACGTTGAAATATACAACAACCACATTTGATGACTAGTTCGACTAAAAAACGATAAACCCATATTCAATTAAAAAGAACTACTACATGTAAAAATAAATGGACTTGGCCTCCAAACTATGCGACTTATTTCTTTGTTTCATGTTTCTGAGAGGGGTTTGTTTGAACAAGGGTTGGCTGAATTAATAAGTACTCTTTTTCGTACAATGTTCCTAAGTTCAATCTTCTGAATTTGTTTAATGTACCATGCATGTTCAGATAAGCTCCATCTCACAGAAGAAAACAAGCTGCATTCAAGAAAAGGGACATGGCGAGAGTGGGTGGAGGAAGGGACCGAGACCTCACAGTTCTTCACCATGGATTATACTCATGTGAGAAGACGACGACCCATACACAACAAGGCTCTGCCGGTTGGTCCGTGAAACACGGGGATGACTACGTATATCTGATCTCATTACCATAGTAAAGAACAATCTCTTTTGGCTACAGTTTTGAAAAAAAAAAAAAANGCATTTAATAAACTTACTCTCCCGGGTTTGTACTTATGCCTCAAACCAAACATTTTATAATAGAAAACCCTCGTACTCACGCTAAGAATTACTATCTATTGGTCTCCCCTCCTCTCTTAAAATTTATCAAAAAAAAATAAATAAACAAGCTTGCTCTTGACCTTAATTGCACACGAATCACGATTCACTGAACTAAACAAGGCCCTGATTGCTGTTTACTTTCAGATCTGGCATTGTTATTTAACCTTTGAAATCTTGAAATACACATGCATTAGTTGCATCAAATTATTAAACTTATCACAAGGAGAAAGATAAGTTAGAGTAGACATGCATTGTCACTTTCAGAGAATTTAAGTGCACTAAAGTTGTACATTGTCAATATTACATTCAATAATAAAAAACAAACCCAAACCCAATCCCAATCACCTATCAACTACGCTTATGCTTATAATGTAAACATTCGATGCTTGCAATCATCCACAAATTGTGAGTAATATGATTATAAATGGATTCAAAAATTTCACGTTGAAATATACAACAACCACATTTGATGACTAGTTCGACTAAAAAACGATAAACCCATATTCAATTAAAAAGAACTACTACATGTAAAAATAAATGGACTTGGCCTCCAAACTATGCGACTTATTTCTTTGTTTCATGTTTCTGAGAGGGGTTTGTTTGAACAAGGGTTGGCTGAATTAATAAGTACTCTTTTTCGTACAATGTTCCTAAGTTCAATCTTCTGAATTTGTTTAATGTACCATGCATGTTCAGATAAGCTCCATCTCACAGAAGAAAACAAGCTGCATTCAAGAAAAGGGACATGGCGAGAGTGGGTGGAGGAAGGGACCGAGACCTCACAGTTCTTCACCATGGATTATACTCATGTGAGAAGACGACGACCCATACACAACAAGGCTCTGCCGGTTGGTCCGTGAAACACGGGGATGACTACGTATATCTGATCTCATTACCATAGTAAAGAACAATCTCTTTTGGCTACAGTTTTGAAAAAAAAAAAAAATGTTTTTGTGATTAGGGAATTGGGGAAGTTGTCGTTTTGGAACTTGTTTGTGGCAGACAGACACTTTGGAGCAAAACCCTAAGTTGTGTTAGGAACTAAGATAGACTACTTGTGCCTTTGTGAGCTTGTTTTTTGTTTTTTCGGAAGGTCTTTTGTGAGCATGTTGTCTTTGTTTGTTTCATGGACGTTTTGAGAGCATTCAATGGGGCCTCAAAACCCAATATTATTTATTAATTTGTTCCCACAAATTACAAAACATATACTTGTATTAGGTGGTAACCAATGTTAATTGCAAGTTAATGTAAACAAAAGGTATAATCATGTGATGCAGTAATCAAGTTTATACTAAAATTTTGGTCAAATTTTGTGTCTTAAATTGATGCGAACGATTAAATCAATATATCTCATTAACTTTATTGGACAATATTTTGATTGCTATTACGGTAATAGGTGAATTCAACTCAACTCAGATCAATTCATATGTTAAATTAGAGTTAATAGTATTTTTAGTCTTTAAAGTATGCCCGTTTTGTTAGTTTGGTCCTTATTATATTAATTTTCTCAATTTGATTCTTAATGATTCAATTCGTGCCCCTTTAATCCTTAATCAGACAATTTATTAAGTGTTTTTACAAAAGTGATAACGTGTCATTCTTTTAGACTGTATCACGTGATCATTTTGTTTAAAAATTAATGATTCATTTATACGGGGATCATTTAAATATGAATTGAATACTTTATTGACTAAAAGTGTTATTAACCCTTAAAACTAAGTTAAATAATACTAAGCTCGGATATAAAGAGCCCAAAGTAGGGGAAAGAACAACCAAAGTTTTTTTATTTGAGCAATGTTATAAGGACCTTATTTAAGAATTTAATGATGTGACTTCAATGAAATCATTAGATTAATTGTGAGTTCAATATTAGATGGAACCCACAATCAATCCAATGATTATACATCATTAGACACTCAAATAAAATTTTTAAATTAAGTTCAAATAACATTTTCCTTGTATTTTAACAAGAGAGGTTTTCATAACTACCGACTGTACGAGGATTTTATGATAAGGGGGGTCGAATAGTGTCGCAGTTGAAAATTGTATTCTAAGACATCGTGAGTGGTTGTTAATGCCAAATTTTTAGTTGTTTATAAGAGCATATTCAATAATGACACAAATTTGAGTAAAAAAATTGATTTGATATAGAGCACTTTAATGGACAAATTCAAATATCTACTCAATTTTTTTAAAAAAAATTTCTTATTGTCCCAAAACTCATTTTTTTTTGTGTCATTCAAATCATTATATTTGATAAAATAAATGAAACTTTCAATTCTTTTTACAAATGAGTAATTCAAAAAAAATGAATATATATACACCACTACATGAAAATAAAGAATACACTCCAAAATTTTAAGATTGTTCTAGTCTCGCATCATTTTTTGTAAATCTATATTTTGACATGGGTCTAGTTTGAAGAACACAAAACATACGTTTTTATCAAACATAAAAAATTGAAGAAATAAAATGGCAAAATTTTTAAATTTGTGGGTAACGAAGGCTTAAAATTTCAAAAAAAAATTGATAATTTGAAATTGTACTACCAATAGTATTTAAATTGAAAAAATCAACAAAAAAAAGTAGTGGGTAGACTTAGTGTTTATATATTTCAAAAGATGGATGAGATTAGAGTTTTGAAAAATACAAAAAATAAAAAATAAAAAAGATGGAAGATGAAAATAATTTATGAAAGTTTCGGTAATAGTCGGCGATGAAAGTATCATAATAGAGAGAGGCAAGAAGTGACAAAGAACAAGTTGAAGGAGACTTTTAATTTTGAATAGATTAAAAAGTTACTGTTAAAATTTTAGTATAAAATTTGAGTCTACTTCAATTTAGATTCAGAATAAGTTATTTTTATTAGGTATTAGTTTGAGTCTAAAGCTGGATAAATTTTTTTGGATCATTTTGACTCAAATTTAAATTTGAGTTTACATTTAAATCAAGATCGAAAATGCTCTAAATCATCGAAATTAACTTCTACACGTTAAATTGAAAAATTATTTTTGAAAAAGAAATGAATACCATGGAACTGATTAGAGAATAACACCCTTGCGTTATCGAATAACTGGTTTTATCAAAGCCAAATTTAATTCAATACTAATTGTCTTCAATTCTTTCAATTTCAGATTAATTATTATCAAATCAATTCGGATCCATTATATTTAATCATGCTGCCATTAATATACCGTGGATGATTTACCATCAAAGAAATTGAATAGAGTTCTTAATCAATTGTATTCCACGTGTTGCTATTGATATGGACACATGTATAAGTTTTGACACAATTGAATATAGGGTGGGTTCCATCGTATACAAGTAAATATTAATGTTTGGGCTATTTGGGGAGATGGAGGTAAGCCTCTTAAAATTCAACACGATCGAGTAATTTGATGTAAATCCACACGAATTTAGCCGATTTAAATGTGATCTTAACAAGTTCGGGAGAGTAAATGGATGGACCCACCTAATCCTCATAACAAAAAAAGTCATGTTTGAGTATACTACTTTAACTCTTTTATCACTCGATTATTTGTTCACCACACGATTATTCGTTTGTTATTCGATTACTCGTTTATCATATGATTACTTGTTTAATAGGTGACCTAATTTGTTATAAAATTAAGTTTTTTAATTAATAATTTTTTGTGCCGTAAAATTAGTGTGTAACATAGATCGTATTGTGCGACGAACTTAATAAATAAATTATATTTAATTTTATAATATACATTCATTTAAATAAATATGTTTAATAAAAGAACCGTATACGGGTTGAATAATTTTTAACTCGGTACGGCCTGACACGAGTGTGAGGCAGGTATGGGCTTGCTCAATTGAGTTCGATCGGTCGATTCATCTTCCGAGTCGAATCCAACGAGTCGAACGGGAGCAAGAGTCCACCATAAACTGGTACTCCACTTCGTTTCACTATAAAGAAGCAAATAATCTGAGAGATCACGCAGTTTCACAGCGATGGACTCTATATGGCTTAAGACGAAGACTTTCTTAGCCGAGGAAGCAGCGAGAAGATCCGAAACCCTAACAATTTCATCGGCCAAGATCGCCGACATTGTCTCCGAAACCGCGAAGAAATCCAAGGAGTTTGCCGTCGAGGCCTCGAAGAAAGCCGACGAGTTTAAGACTGTCGCTCTCCGGCAAGCTGATCAGCACTTGAAGTCCGTGGCCGATCAAATTCCTTCTATATCACTCGGTGATAACTCTAATTCGCCATCGGAGTCGGAGCTCGAGACGTTCGGCATTACTGATGATCTAAGACAGTTCGCCAGAGGATTCTCCGTAACTACGTTCGAAAGTTTTTCTATTCAAGGTGCGCAATTCGGTCTATATCTTCATGATTATTGCTTTCAATTTGTTATGATTCTACGAATTACCGTGGTAAAACATGAAAAGCATTCACATTCCTGCTTATTGTCCATTGTTAATGTTCGGGGAGCGTATTAAACTTATTCTCTGCGTGTAGATGATTCACCGACGACTGATGTGCCTACGGTCTTAAACGTCCGGCAAGATCTCACAGAGTGGCAGCAGAAACATGCCGTTCTGGTTCTCACTACTGTCAAGGTAATCCCTTTTTTTTTTTATGTATTTGTGGGTTTCTACTAGTCTTAGGGAATTGTTTAATCGAAATCTGTCTTAAAGCACTCGGAAGATCATGCATGTGCACTGAATTAGTGAAGTCTGAATAGTCCTATTATATTCATGGTTGCTAAGGGGTGGTTGCCTATGGGAAGCAAGGAGGAGCCCTATTATTTTTTTCTGCCTTTATAAGTGATGGGTTTGCTTGGCAAGTGAAAGTTCAAAGAATCGTGATGTATGAAGTAACTAAGCTGACTTATTATGCATTGAACATGTGTCTGGAGCCGTGGTCAAGGTCAAGAATCCTAAGATGGTGGATGCTACTTCGTGGACTTATGTGGTGCGATGTGTCTTGAGCATGCCTTTCGCTGGACGCATACAAATGTGCAAGGAAAAGAGGAATATACTTTTATTTTAAGTTATTCATAGAAATATTGGACTAATTATTCATCTTTTTCAATGATTATATTGTTCTAGGAAATTTCAAGGTTAAGATATGAATTATGCCCCCGCCACATGAAAGATAGGATATTCTGGAGGATTTATTTCACACTTGTGAGCAGTCATGTGGCTTTGTAAGTAACTTTATTTTTATAGATTCTTTAGAATCTTTACTGGTATTTTTATTATTTGCAGATGTTGAATGTGGATTAAAGTTCTTAGATATCTCATGTGATAAGGGGATAATAAAACAGTGAACTACTGCCAAAGTTTATTTTGGTCAATATAGCACAACATTCACAAAATTCTTAGTGTCAGTTAGACTGTTAAATATTTCTTACACTTCTAGTATGTTGTTTTTTTAACATATAAATGACTTCTTTTTCTTGAGAAGGTGGAGATTCCTTCATAGAAACCAAAAGATGTTTGTTTTTTTAACATAAATGTCTGTAAGGCTTTGCTATTTACTACTGGTAAATGAATAAATGGAGAAGAAGGAAGTAAACAGAAGGAGAAAAGGTTGCACATAAAGTAGGAAGACTGCATTTCTCTTCTAAAACAGAATGGTAGGCTTAAAATTTAGTTAGTTAACTAAGGAACATGGTACACTCTAATGTGAACTCACATACAAAGAACTGCAAATTGACTAGCAAATACATTTACCAGCCATATTGTCTATTTTGTGGTAATCTCATAGAAATAGATATCATTTTTTTAATAAAGTTTGCAATTGATTTGTCTGCAGAACTTTAGAATTGGAAAATGTCATTGCTTTGTTGAGTCTACTGGTGATTTAAACAAACTGGTTTTTTCAGGGAGTGTGAAAGGTAGTTAATTATTAGCAAGATTCAAGATTACTTTGTGTCATATTTAGAAATGCTACATGTGCACCAATTAGCTGAAGGATTAAGTTGAAAATTTATTTAATATTTGGGACCTGGTCTGTTAAGGTCAAATTCTGCCTGGTCAACACCCTTTTCTTACCCTGTTTCACATTTACTAATATTCAGCTATCCTTACATTATCCTTATAATGCCACGTATCTAATCGCAACAATAATAAAAAAACTCTGTTGAGAAAAGGTCACTCTAATGGATTAAGCATCTTGCAAATTACTACATTACGGTTGTTCTATATTCACTTTTTCCCTGGTTATGGTCAGGTATGAAAAGAAGTACATGGAGGAGGTTAAACAGAAAGAAGCAGAGCGAATGATAGACTATAAAGACAAGCAAACTCAGCTGGCAGGAGAGACTAATAAATCAGAAGCAGTGAGAACAAAACTGCAAAGTAAGACCTCAACATCATCATCAGCAGCGCAGGACTTGGATATATTTCTTTTGGGAGATCTTGATGATAGTGATGGGAGTCCAGGTACATTGTTTACTCAACATATGACTATGCTATTATGCTTACTTGCCTATCAACACAACAATGTATGGGTATTTGGTGTTCAGATCTTGTCTTTGCCTTGCGTTTGTTGATGACTTATTTTTTTGTTGATGACTTATTTTTTTTAGAACTTTGAGTGTCATTGACATTAACAAGTCGGCTCAATTTATACTTATAATTGTGACCACAATTAGTGAGTGGTCACCATAAAAAGGAAATTAACTAAGACAATAGAATCATACTACTATATCAAATTTTATTCATATCTGGGTATAGATGATAACAACCTCTGAGACAAACCTTCACCTTACTTCTACTATATCTGAATTTTGTGGATGATCCATTGTAATATGGGTTATGGTAGAGGAAGTTTATGGTTTGCCCAATGGAAGTTTATTAGTTCATATTTGTTGTACGTACTAATTGAATATGAAGTGGGCATTATCAAAATAGCTTATTTAACTCTTGGCTCATTTGGGTGATGGCTATCCAAAGTATTGCTGTGTCACACCCTAATTGACTTGGGTGCAAATGGCCGGTCTTGGTGGCACCTTGCACCAAGGCATACCAGAAATTGGAATCAAGGTGACGCGGCTAAGTGGTTCGACAGATTGGGGCGAACTAAGGCAGCATGAGACCACCCGGTTGAGTATGGCAGCATGGGTGGGCTCAATTGAAGCAATGTGGGTGCAGAGCTTCGGATTGCATGGCATGGGTTGAACCCAGCATGCACATTGGTTCGAGTAACAAGTTTGACTGGTGAATGTGGGCACATGATTGCTGAATGTGGGCACCTGATTGGCACATGGCTGCTCAATGCATATGACCAGGAGAATGTGGGCAGTTATGATGTTGAGACTCAATCAAGGCAGTTGCTGAGGCAGTTCTGGATGTCTCCAGTCTGAATCCAGTCTAGATGCATGCTGATAAAGGGGCAGTTCCACAACAGTTACTTGAAGTGGTGGAACTGCCTGCCAGGTGTTGCACAGAGACCAAGTCTACTAGTCCAATATGCTATGGAATAGCAAAAACGTGGGTAACTACCCCTTGGCAGATGGGGGTGTCATCTGCCTTCCTCTTATATAAATAGAGGTGCTTGAGCATTCTGGAGGAAGGAGAGTGTTCTGGCTTTTGAGAGTCCTTGTAAATTGTTGAGTTTAATATATAAGGTTTGGAAGTGTTGTCCCAGTAGATTCGTGTGTGCCTTCTGTGTGAGTTTCTGTCCCTTATTCTTGAGTTGAGTATGACTGGTTGTAATAGCAACGCCTTCACAGGTAGCCTCAAAAGAAAAACGAAAGTTACCTTGTGACATGCTGATAGGTGAAGTTTTTGGATGAGGTTTATGGATTATTTGTGCACATTGTTAGTGAAGATTTCGAGTGATGTGTGAAGGGACAGTAGTGTGATTGTGGGAAGCGGTGTGGAAGCGTGTTTAAGTGTGCAGTCTAGTACTCAAGTTTCCTTTTAGTTTTATGGGTTTGAGCAATTGATAAAAGCTGATTACCTGGACTCGCCACCTTTTTCTTTCTTTCTGTTGCAACTTTGTACTGGAATTCGCTCCCTCGACCCTTATTGTGCTAATGCAAATTCTGGTTTTTCAGATGTGGACGATGAGGCTTTTGATGATGATTTTGACAAGATTGACAAATTGGTAAGAATACGTAGTCTCGAGTTCAATTCTTTCCACTGTTTTCTTAGCACTGCCCAATTGTAGTGTGCAGCATTCTTTATTTTGGCAAATCATTGGATGCAATATGTCTTCACTGGTTACAATTTGTTATGGTATATATTTGAGATGATTAAAACATTCCCATGCACTTGCAGGAAGTCGAAGAAGATGAGAAGTAGTTGAGGATGAAGATTGCTAATCGAAGAGGTCAAGGGGAAACGCTGAAGTTTGTGTAATTGTTTAATATCTCAGGGTTAGATGGTTGCCTTGTGTGAGGTTTGAGATAGTGGGTACTGGTCGTTTGGTGTAGGTCATTCATGTTCATTCAATTATTAGTATCTTTAGCAATAATAGACTCTCTTGCACATTAGTCGAATATTTGCCATTGTACAGTTTAATTGATTGTTACAATTGCAACCTCTATGAGTTTTATCAAACTATAGGACTTTTATATGTGTCTTTATTGTAAAAGCCTTGAAACACAAGACTATATATGCAGATGGAGTATGGAGGACCTTTTAATATCACACTAGCATGAAGAAGAGACATGGGTCAACTCAAGGGCGGAGCTAGGATTTTTTATCCTGGGTTAAGCTAAGCATTCATACAATTAACAAAATACAAATCTAAACTCATAAACATATATTTAATAATACAAAATATAAACTCATAAACACTTACTAATGAAATTGGACTCTTCGATCTTTTTTAGAACAAAAGACATCTATTATTGAATCTGTATCGATTGTTTCTGTTATTTCTCTTTCAATCTAGACAACTAACGAATCAGTCAAATACTCATCTTCCATCTTGTTACGAAGAGTACTTTTGACATGTTTTATGGTTGAAAATGTTTTTTCTAAAGTTGTCGTAGAAACGAGACGAGTTAAAATAAGACGAATCCACCTATCAATCAAATTGTAGGACTTTACCTTATTTGTTTCTACTAAACCACGACATAATTTTGAAATTATAGACATACTTTAAAACCTCTCATGACGAACCATATCAAATTGATAATAATTCAGTTGACATTTTAAATGATTCATGTCTTGTCTATTAAAATCAGCGTAGGTCTCCAATATCCAAAGTAAATATGCAGAAAGACAAATAAGGGTATAAAAAATGTGGGAACAAAGTGTATTTTTTTAGACATTTCAAATGTTTTGATCATCAATTCACTAAGCCATAAAAGTCTATGGTAATCCAAAAAATGTAAAAACTAAAACAAAGCCATAAAAGTACACGCATTGATTTTCAATTACTCAAAGCTTGTGCTTCTTTTGGTTGATCAGGGAAAAAAAATTGTAGCAAAATATAATTAATGGAATTTGGAATCTTAAACATATCATAACTTGAAAACTAAAAAACGTAAAGTTCCATTTCACTGATTCCAAACACAAAAAAATAAATAAATAAAAATAAGCTTGATTGAATTTTTCCTGTGCTTTATGAGCAATGAACTGCATAATTAAACAAAATCCATGTCCAAACAATTGACCACTAGAAAATGGAAAGGTAAATCATAGAGGATTTAATTGATTAACAGCCCTAATTAGGAGCTCCAAACAATAGTTAACAACCAATCATGTAAAGCAATAGAGTATAACGTAAACATAAATTAATGCCTAATAAATAAAATAAACTCGATAAATCCTCACATTAAATGTGAAAAACTTACCTTGCACCGAGGAAACAGTCGTTGGAGGAAATAAATTTGCTGGAGGAAACAGTCGTTGGAGGGAAGAGGGATCTGATGCATTGAGCAAAAGAGGGATCTGATGCGTTGAAGAGAGAGAGGAGGTGTTTGCGCAGAAGAGGGATAGTTGTGCCTGTACGGGGATTTGGGGAAGTGACTCGCCGCCTTTGTGTTGCCATGGAGCCGTTGCTTGTCCGAAAATTTGGAAAAGTGATTGCTTGAGAGAGAAGAGAGAGGACTGCTTGTGTGTTGTAGGGAGTCATTGGGGAACCACTGTGTGTTGCAGGGAGCTGCTGGGTTAGGTTGGATGAGTTGGGTTAGGTTAATTTGGGAGGAAAATATAGTGGTAATTATTTTTAGGGGGTGAGCTGGTACTTAGTGGTAATTTTTATTTTTTTTCCTCTGGGCTTCAGCCCACCTTAACTCACTAGTAGATCCGCCCTTGGGTCAACTGAGCCAGATTAGTCTGTCATTGGCAACGAGTCAAAGGGTTTAAGCTCATTATGGGGATAGCTTAAGGATACCAAAAAGGAAAAGGGAGAAAATGGGCCTTTGAGTGAAAAAGGTAGGATTGGTGCAACCTTGGCCAGAATGTATACAATTGATCTAGCTGAACTTTTTTGATTGAGGACAAGTTGGGGAATTTGAGGTTTTCCTGATCAAATTAAATGTTACTAAGCTAAAAAAAAATCGATGTTTATTGGAAGTCATTTCAATAGGTGCATGCATTGGATCACCGTTACGGAGATAAAAAATTCTAGATATAAATCTCGGCTCAAATCTACCAAATTAATAGAATCTATAGTGGAAATTGTTGAAGCATGGTTTGAATTTTACTCAGATTGGAAGACTATTTAGATTGCGATGGTCAATTTTATTGGAAGCAAAGCCCTGTTTTGGGTGTGATTGGGTCACAGGAAGCCTCCAAAGCACAGACACTTCAAAAGGGTCAAAGTATCTGTATCGGATACTTTTGGATACGGATACGCGTCGAATATGTACTGGATACGTCGGAGAAATATCCTAAAATTAAAAAAAAAAATTGGTTTTCGGATACGACCGAATACGTTTTGGATACGCGTGGGATACGCATAAGAATACGGCGTGGTATTACTCGAATTTTAAAAAAGTATAGGGGCACAAGTGCAATATATTTAGGCCCTTATTTAAAAATATATATATATTATTAAACTAAAAGTCTAAAAGACTAAAACCTGTACACTTTTCCTCCACGGCCCGTCAAGCCCCCCACTCCCTTCAGTCGATATTCGACGACGATCGTCTCTCTCTCACTCATTTACACTGACGATCGACTGACTCTAATGGTTAGTTATTATTATATATCTTTGATAGAAGTGTGATTTACTTTATAAATCATAATTATTACATTAAATATAATAATAAAATTTTAAAAAATATATATTTTATGGATGTATCCTAGTCATACTCGTATCCTATTTTTTTTAGTTTTACCGTATTTTTGTACCTGTATGATATCGTATCCGTATTTCGTATTTGTATTCGTGCTTTTATAGCAGGAAGCCATGATGAATATTGAGGGATAAAATTGAAAATATTTTTCATTTAATAATTTTATTGAAACTAAGAAATAGAAGAAGTAATTATGTAAATAAGCATATTTGTCAACTAATGCGCCAAATACTAAAATGATTCCGTATAGATTTTTTGCGTTTCTTCGAGTTGAAAATTTTGAAGTTAATAGTTAACTTAATAATTATTGTCGTTAATGACAATATCATGACTTTGAATATTCTCGTCTTCTTTTACGATAATAATGTCTCACAAAAAAATTAAAATTTGTCTTCATCCCAAAAAAAAACAAAAAGTTAATTATGAATTGCACCCCGAAAGTTTGTTTGAATTTTAATTTGCACTCTCAAATATCAAAAATCTCAATTTATACTCTCAAAAATAAAAATTTGTATCAATGTGCACTTAAAACTAAATAAATAAATTATACCTGGATCCCCTTATGCTTGTCACTTAATCATTTGAACCTTTTTATATTTAAAATATTATTCCTACATCTCATGACGTTTGTGCACGTTTAACACGTAACTTCTTTTTGTTGATATCTGTTAATATAACTGTTAAAAAATATGATTTTATTTTAATAAAAAATTATAATTTTATATTACCCTTTATTTTATGGTCTAATATACTCTAAAGTTCAAAATCAAGCTTACCATTTGAATGTCTAATAGAATAAATGGTTGCACACTGAGTGATATATTGCATTGGATATAAAAAATATTATATAAATATCTATATTCTATTGGACATTAAAATGGTAAGTTTGATATTAAACTTTAGAATATATCGGATTTACAAAATAAAATGTAATATGAAATTATAATTTTTATTAGGATAAAATCATATTTTTAACAGTTATATTAACATACATCAATGAAAAGGGATTACTTGTTACACGTGCACAAACGTCATGAGATGTAGGAATAATATTTTAAATGTAAAGAGGTCCAAATGATTAAGTGACAAACATGAGTGAATCTATGTATAATTTATTAATTTAGTTTTAGGTGTACAAAATTTTATTTTTGAGGGTGTAAATTGAGATTTTTTATCTTTGGGGTACACATAGATACAAATTTTTATCTTTGAGGGTATAAATTAAAATTTTTAATTTTTGAGAATATATATTGATATAAATTTTTATTTTTGAGCGGATAAATTAAAATTTTTAATTTTTGAGAGTCTAAATTAAGATTCGACAATGCAACTTACAATTAACCCACAAAAAAAAAAAAAAAAAAAAAAAAAAAGCCGAATTGAAAATATCCTTTGAAGAACCATTAACAGTAACTACAAAAAAGCCTACCCACGGTGCTGACACCCCCAAAATTACAGAGAGGTAGCCGCCATTCTCAAACTCCTCCACGACCTTCACAGCCTCCATGGCTGCTTTGGCGATCCTCTCCATAACCCGAAAGTCCATAAAAAGGACCCATTTATCCTCCATTCTACGCTTATCCCCTACCATATCCTCTTCTCCCTTCTCTTCGCCCAGCAAAAATCACCAGCCCTTTTCAACACTTTCCAAAACCCAGTCTCCACCAGTCCCAAAGAAAGTGCCTTTCACAGTCTCTGCTCATGGAATGACATGGCAAGACCCGTACCACTGGATGTCCAACATCAACGACCCTGATTTCATTGACTATATCAAACAAGAAAACTTATATGCTGAAGCTTTCATGGATGACACCCAGAAAGTTCAACAGACTTTGTATTCTGAGATGATAAGTAAAATGCCCTTCAAGATTTCTACCCCGCCTGAACGTTGGGGACCCTGGTGTGTTCATTTCTTTCAACAACCATTTCACACACACACCCTCACCCCCTTAAATGTATATGGGTATTAATGTTTTAATGTGTGTGCATTTGTTAGTTAGTGATTGTATCAATGGTTTCTTGAATTTTTCAATGTTGTATGTTTCTTTATAAGGAGGATGACTATGCTCTTTAGTGATCTTCTCCGTCTTGTAGTAGAAATTAATGAACAGTTGATTTGAATTTTTTTTATGTAGTGTAGTGTGAGTAATTAGCTTATTGAGTTGAAATCTCAGCACAATGGTATTGTACGCTTTCTAGTTTAGTTAGTGACTAAACATGTGTGGATGTGTATGTATTCGTTGATGTGCCCGTAGTCCTAGTTATGTATCTTTTGTGTATGAATTTCAGGGTATGTCTAGAATTGACAACTATGTAGTGTATTTCTAGTTTGATTATGATTGGATATTTGTTTTTGAGATTGAACAGGTCGTACTACCAGTATATTCCGGATGGGAAGGAGTATCCAGTTTTATGTAGGAAATTAGCCGCCAAGAGAAAAGGTTGGGTGCATGCTATAGTCAATTATGTTAGAGGAGGATTTGGAAGGGAGGAAGTTTTGCTTGATTGGAATGAAATTGCAGAACGATATGGTGTGTTTCTTTCTTAGCTTCTTACATGAAAAGATTTATAATCTTCTTTTTATGGGTTTTGATAGATTATTTGGCAATCTAAGTTGTTATGCATGAATGACATAAGTTGTATTGTTGCTATTAATTGTGTTGGTTGAGTATTATGATTTTCATCTATTGGCTTATCACTTATAGTATGGCCATGGGTTCTTCAGATGTTTGAGTACCCTTGTTGGGCCAGACATGACGGATTATGTGTCCATGTTGAGCCGGACATGACAAATTGTGTTTTCACATGGGCTCTCCAACAAAATATGGTGAAACGCCAAGGAAATTTTAAATTTGAGAGGTCTAGATAGGGCATGTCTTAGTGTTGATTACATATGTTTTGTGTCCAGTGGAAGATAGACACACATTCGGAAATGTTGGAGGACAACAAGTGCTTAGTTGCCAAATATATCTGTGTTTACCCCCAACACTATGTCTGAGTCTCAGACTTCCATTCATTGGATCCTTTTTAATACTTGTACGGCTTGCATGTATTGGCAAATATTTGACATTCATCTTGATTTTGAAGTTAGAAATTATAAGCTGCATTAAGATTTGTTAATTTGTAAAATTTTGTAGGTTATGTTCATGTGGGCACGTGTCGAGTATCTCCAGACCATAACTACCTTGCATACACCGTCGACACAACTGGTGGTGAACAGTTCACACTTCAAATTAAGGACCTGCGAAGTGGATGTGCTCTTCCGAAATTAGGAGTTGGCAGGGTTGTTAGCTTGGCATGGGCTCAAGACAGTTGTACGTTGTTCTATACAATGTCTGATGAGAATCAACGGCCTTACAGGCAATTTCTCTTGCTATATTATAGAGCCTTTGACTTGGTAGTCTGGATATATTCTTACCTGCACTTTTGTTGGCCAGGGTACTATGCACAAAACTTGGATCAGATTCTGTTGCAGATGTTCCAATATATACAGAAAATGATTCCAGCTTCCATGTGGACATCACAAGCACAAAAGATGGCAAGTTTATAACTGTGAATTCTATCTCGAGGACGTCATCCGAGGAAGGAACTTTCCTATTTTATCCCTCTTCATGCTATTGATATTAGAACATCCTTTTATGGTTTGTTTTACATCTTGCTGGTTTCTTACAGGTTTATGTCATAAAAGCGACCAATCCACAACAGGGTTTGCAAAGGGTTTGTAAGCGTGTTTCTGGTGTACAGTGCTTTTTGGAACATCATAATGGCTTTTTCTATATTCTTACAAATGCTTCTCTGAGCGAGGATAAGGACCTACCTGATAGCGGAAATTTTTACTTGGCCAGATGCCGAGTTGATGACATGCAGGCAACTAATTTGCAGGTGATTTTTGTTTTCTTCTGTGAATTATAAACTGACACCTGGAATTTATTATTTGTTGTCCATCATGTAAATATAATTAAATCTTTTTGTCTTCTGTCCATCTCCTACTCTACATTTTGGCAAAGTATAACTTTCTGTATTGCTTACTCTTTCGTATCAGAATGTGCTCATGCCAAGTAAAGACATCATCGTACAAGATATGGACATTTTTAATGAACATCTGGTGCTTTCCCTGAATAAAAAGGGTTCCCCTGTTATATGTTCTATCAAGATGCCTATTGATGCCAATTGTGAGGTACAATCTCTTCTTTATATCTGTATGAACTATACATCGGTGAAAAACACTACAAGGAAAGATATGATTGATTTCACGTTGTTTGGATTGAAATTCATAAAGCTATTGTCACGACATTGTGATCACAACTGTTCTTTTTTTTTTTTTTAAAAAAAAAATTATAAGAAAGAGGTGAATTTTTGGTGGGGACTGGGGAGAGAATGGGATGCTTGGTTAATCACTTGCATAGATGCCAGAAGATGCTGGTGATTTCTCATGTTCTTTATATATTAAGAAGTATTTACTGAGGAATCTGAGTGTTTGTTAAAAGAAGAAGCAAGGGAAAAAGTTGCTTAAAATTTTGTAGTATTTGTGCTGCTGATATAATATTTTTGGGGCCAGGACATCCTTGACTTGATCGTCTAATAATCACTAGCCTGGACTCTAGAAAAACTACTGAAATTGCAACTGCTCCAATCAAAATTGTAAGTCAGCTATGTAACAGCTTGTTAAGATCTAGCTGCTATGAAGCAGCATATATATATGGCGCACATGTAATTGCGTGCCTCTTGAAAAATTTCTCTTGCAAGTGCTGGTTCATATCTCCAATCCCTTGCTTTAAAAAATTGATGCACAAAATATGATACTGGTGAGATGCAATTGATTTGTTTTAACATTTAAGGTTTCTTATGTGCGGGTGTTCCCCCCTTTTTTGTTTCTTTTTTATGTGGTTTGGGGTTGGGGGGAAATGAGTAGTCCAAGAGTACTGGGCTAGATAATGGTGTTAGCCATGCCCCCGACCATGAAGCTTCACATTCCCCTAAGAACCACTAACCACTTGCATATATGAATGAAGGGAGGAGTTGATTCAGGTCTGAGGCTCATCTTCGAGAATTTTACCAGTTAGGTTACTTGGGTGTTCATTCCTTTTTGCTGATTTTTCTTTCTTTCTTTCTTTTTTTCTGCAGAACCAGGTGACGATTGAAGATCTTAATCCATGGTTCTTCCCTCTGCCCTCAAATTTATGCAGCATTGTTCCAGGTTCAAATCATGACTTCATGACCTCAGTATTCCGTGCAGTCATTTCATCTCCAGTGGTATTGCTTCTAATGAGCCTAATTGTGGATTCAGAATTGTTGAGTGCATTGTAGCTTTGAAAGTCTTCTTTGCTCTCTTTTTCTCTCCCCAACATCCCCATAGTTACGAAAAACAATCTTGCCCACCGTATTTGAGTGTGTAAAATATTAGTGTTTTTTTGATTACGACACTGCATATACATAACAGCTATTAATCCATTATTCAAATGTGTTACCCATATTCTGGCCAGAACTATTTAAAATTCATGTTTGAACTTCAAAATTGGTCTTTTGAAAGGGTTTTCGGTTACTGTAATGATATAACATTTTCTGTTTTGATCTGTGCCGGTTTTTAAGGTTCAGAACCTTGATTCATGTGACATGTTATCCATGGTGACATATTTATCAGTTGAAATTTTATTTGGGCATAATATGTGGCTTCTTAAGAAAATTGTATGTTTATTTTAGGAAACTGCTGCAATATTCACTGCTAAATTCACCACAATTGCTGAGTCCACAATGATATTGGATTCTTATGACTAAAATTCAGTGTGCATTTTGTTGAGCAACACAATATAGTGACTTGAATTGTACTTGAGTGTTGACTCTAGAATCACTTAATTTTTTTCCTTTCCAAAGTGCAGATGCCTGATTTAATTGTGGACTATGATATGTCGAGAAATATGTTCTCCATTGTGCACCAAGAGGAAGTCCAAAATATTTCCACCAGTACGGNTGGGGAGAGAATGGGATGCTTGGTTAATCACTTGCATAGATGCCAGAAGATGCTGGTGATTTCTCATGTTCTTTATATATTAAGAAGTATTTACTGAGGAATCTGAGTGTTTGTTAAAAGAAGAAGCAAGGGAAAAAGTTGCTTAAAATTTTGTAGTATTTGTGCTGCTGATATAATATTTTTGGGGCCAGGACATCCTTGACTTGATCGTCTAATAATCACTAGCCTGGACTCTAGAAAAACTACTGAAATTGCAACTGCTCCAATCAAAATTGTAAGTCAGCTATGTAACAGCTTGTTAAGATCTAGCTGCTATGAAGCAGCATATATATATGGCGCACATGTAATTGCGTGCCTCTTGAAAAATTTCTCTTGCAAGTGCTGGTTCATATCTCCAATCCCTTGCTTTAAAAAATTGATGCACAAAATATGATACTGGTGAGATGCAATTGATTTGTTTTAACATTTAAGGTTTCTTATGTGCGGGTGTTCCCCCCTTTTTTGTTTCTTTTTTATGTGGTTTGGGGTTGGGGGGAAATGAGTAGTCCAAGAGTACTGGGCTAGATAATGGTGTTAGCCATGCCCCCGACCATGAAGCTTCACATTCCCCTAAGAACCACTAACCACTTGCATATATGAATGAAGGGAGGAGTTGATTCAGGTCTGAGGCTCATCTTCGAGAATTTTACCAGTTAGGTTACTTGGGTGTTCATTCCTTTTTGCTGATTTTTCTTTCTTTCTTTCTTTTTTTCTGCAGAACCAGGTGACGATTGAAGATCTTAATCCATGGTTCTTCCCTCTGCCCTCAAATTTATGCAGCATTGTTCCAGGTTCAAATCATGACTTCATGACCTCAGTATTCCGTGCAGTCATTTCATCTCCAGTGGTATTGCTTCTAATGAGCCTAATTGTGGATTCAGAATTGTTGAGTGCATTGTAGCTTTGAAAGTCTTCTTTGCTCTCTTTTTCTCTCCCCAACATCCCCATAGTTACGAAAAACAATCTTGCCCACCGTATTTGAGTGTGTAAAATATTAGTGTTTTTTTGATTACGACACTGCATATACATAACAGCTATTAATCCATTATTCAAATGTGTTACCCATATTCTGGCCAGAACTATTTAAAATTCATGTTTGAACTTCAAAATTGGTCTTTTGAAAGGGTTTTCGGTTACTGTAATGATATAACATTTTCTGTTTTGATCTGTGCCGGTTTTTAAGGTTCAGAACCTTGATTCATGTGACATGTTATCCATGGTGACATATTTATCAGTTGAAATTTTATTTGGGCATAATATGTGGCTTCTTAAGAAAATTGTATGTTTATTTTAGGAAACTGCTGCAATATTCACTGCTAAATTCACCACAATTGCTGAGTCCACAATGATATTGGATTCTTATGACTAAAATTCAGTGTGCATTTTGTTGAGCAACACAATATAGTGACTTGAATTGTACTTGAGTGTTGACTCTAGAATCACTTAATTTTTTTCCTTTCCAAAGTGCAGATGCCTGATTTAATTGTGGACTATGATATGTCGAGAAATATGTTCTCCATTGTGCACCAAGAGGAAGTCCAAAATATTTCCACCAGTACGGAATTTCGCTCACTGACTTATCAGAGAGACACGACCGAGTTTCTAGACGCCCAAATTTACAATGGCAAAGAAGTTCAGAATGATGAAATGCAGGGATGGAGGGAATTTACTGATGCATATTGTTGTGAAAGAAAGGAAGTCATTTCTCATGATGGTGTCAGGATTCCTTTGACCATCTTGTACTCTCGGAAAGCACATCAGAAGGGTCAATCTCCAGGGCTTCTACATGGCTATGGAGCATATGGTGAATTTCTAGATAAGAGCTGGTGTGCAGATCGTCTGAGCTTACTTGATCGTGGTTGGGTGTTTGCATTTGCTGATGTGAGGTATGTATCAAAATAGTCTTATTTTAGCTAATTAGAAAATTCTCCAAAGCTGCTCTTTATGCAGCCAATGGGGGGAGGTGGGAGGAAAGGAAAATCTTGGTAATCCTCCTAAAGAAAAAATATATACATTTTTGCCTCTGTCATTTTAGATTTCTTTCCCCTGAAATGGTGTAAAAGACAAATTAGTGGAAACAAGCAAAATGTGCTTATATTTTTAGTACATCGATATATGACTGCTTTCGAAAGATGGAAAATTGGGCTTCATGTTTAGAAACCTCTGCTGGCCTTGTGGTCAGTGACTCATCTGTCTGTACAGGTGGTTACAAGCGTGGAAAGAATTGGGATTGTGTTGATTAGAAAGCCTACGCCAAACATGCAAATAGATCTGCATGTTGAATTGTGTGGACAAGGGATGGCCAATGAAGCCTGGCTTTTGAAGGTTCTAGGTAGCATAGCTAGTGCTGTTCCTCGTATCAGATTTTTTTCTTTTGTTTTGGTTTTACGTTTCCTTTTTGGGGATGGGGGTATGTGCAGGGAGAGGGTTACCCCCATTAGGTAATCCAGTAATTGGGGGGAAATAAATAAAACCAACTGGTTTTTTGTACTGCAAATACCCTACTGGCTTGTGATTCAACTGTTTGTATTGTCCGAGACAAAGCAAAATGCAAGGCTGAGACGTGTGAAGTGCCCCACACAATTTGAATGTCACATGGAGACCTATTATAGAAATAATAGAGTCAGGTTTGACTCTCTTTTGTTTGAGAAAGGCATGATATGACTTGATCTAGACCAATTCTTGTGGAGCTTCTACCTAAGCATCATTGTGATATAAACATATTATTACAATCCTATGCCTAAATTACATAGTCTGAAAAGCTAAATGCATCTCATTACTAGTGATAATGATACTGTTAGTTGGCTTACAATGTTTTTCTGCTAGGGGGGGTGGTGGTGTTGATCCTTCTTGGCATAGATCTGGCAGTGGATTGTACAAATTGAACTCTATATATGATTTCGTCTCTTGTGGCGAGTACCTGGTTAATGGGGGGTATGTTCATAAATGTCAACTTGGTGCTGTTGGGTATAGTGCAGGAGGTCTGCTATTGGGTGCAGCCATCAATAAGCATCCAGAATTGTTTCGGGCAGCAATTTTGAAGGTAAGCACTATTGAAAAATAAATATTCGCCATTTCTTTATCGGACTGGTATGTGAAGTGGATTAAACTGGTATTTATTGGCAATTACACTGTGCATCTTTATGCTTTGTCTGTTTACGAAGATGACCTGATAAAGAAAAGTGGAATGTTTACTTGCTCTCACATTTTCGGCAAGCAAAGGTTCATTCTCCTTCTGTATTGATACCTACTCTGCTACAAGACAGTAAAAGGAAACAAATAAATGAGGGAATGGGTGCTTGTTAAGTAGATAAGATTTTTGCCACTAGTCAAACTTAACTAGTAGAAATTGAATGATTTTTGCCACTGGGCATATATCGTTTTGACTGCAATGCAATAACTAATGCAATCAGTATGGTAAAGATCCTTCTGTCTACTTTACCCTTGGAACCTCTGCCATGGCCATGCACAACATCTCTTCATCTTTTTCACTATTAGCACATTGTTTAGATTATTATTCTCTTTTTTTCTTCTATTTCAACTTTAGCAAACAAATTTCTTTGGGAATAATGCATGCGTGATATTTGTGGCAGGTTCCATTCCTTGACATTTGCAATACATTGTTGGATCCTAGTTTGCCACTCACTGTATTGGACTATGAAGAATTTGGGAATCCTCAGATACAGTCCCAGTTTGACTCTATCTTGAAATATTCTCCTTATGATAATATTTCTCGAGGCGTTTGCTATCCGTCAATGCTTGTGATGGCATCCTTCAATGACTCCAGGCAAATTCCTATCTCACACCTTCCTTTGTCCATAATTCTGGTCATGCATGCATCCGCATATGCATGCTTTGAAAAAACATCTGCTTCCAAATACCTATGCACAACAGCATAGGTCCACATCCATATATTGGGAAATTGTATATATATCTTTATAACCATAGTATTTGTTAATAATTCTCAGAGTTGGAGTTTGGGAAGCTGCCAAATGGGTGGCCAAAGTAAGAGATAATATGTGTTCAAGTTGTTCTTGTGTGGCCATCCTGAAGACAAATATGAGGGGAGGACATTTTGGTGAAGGTGGCCGTTTTGGTCAATGTGAGGAAACATCTTATGAATATGCTTTCCTATTGAAGGCCATGGGGATTGTTGACAAGATTCTATGACAATTATTAGAGTGGAATTAAGAAACTTGCTTGTTTGTTGGCGTGACCATTATCTGACCCTGTAATGATAGAAGCTTCCCTTGTCTCCTCCACACTATTTGTGAAGGCTACCCATAGCAGAGTAGTGGTTTCTGCACCAGGTACTTGTGAGACTGAATCTAGGTATTTGGTGTTTTTGCTTTCTTCTGAAGATGGTTAATGGATTTAAATCCTAGATTGCTGATTTTGTTTTACCATGTACAGAGTTGCAGAAGTCACCAATAGAATCGCAGGCTTAAGGTGCTGTCCTTCAGAGATTAAGGCGGTGCCAATCGGGGTAATATCCAAGTCTCGTGCAATGGGACACATAACAGTTGTAGACTTGTTAGCATGGAAATGATTATGAAAATGCATTCGTGCAGAGTTTTTTAGCTGCATCTGACCGAAAGATGCAATGTATACAAATTTTAAGTGGTTCCTGTTTCTATTTATGGATATGCCTTGGGCTTCTTGCCATGTTTTTGCTTGTCCTACTGCACCAGTTGCTAGGGATGATAGTATACCTACATGGTTGTGGTGGCTGTGTTAATGATAAGACGCAAGTGTACTTGCAAAATTGATTTGTATACATGTGCAATTTTCAGAATAGCAAGTTCCCTGCTCAATGTTCAATCTGAAGTCTTCTTTTAACTTAAGAGCACCATCGAGAACAAATGATGGAAATATTTTGGAATGCATGTCACCCCAGACATTTCACCCGAGAGACTGGGCTCACCTTCAACATGGATGTCGGTGACATCCTAAGAACCTGCTACCGGGATCTAATGAATTCAACAATAGGCGATTGAACTACATTGAAATTGATAAATTTGGGAATGAGAAAAATCTGGATAGTAGGTTCATTATTATATCTCTGCTTGTTACCTGTCACTATAACATGGAAATGCTCACTGTCAAGCATTCAAAATCAGTATTATCTGACCAATTAAGTACTTAAATGAAAGCTTTATGATCGTTTGTTCTCTATTTTTTGATTACCCAGTTTGGTTTTTGTTACTCAAAGAGTATAGGGAGGGGTAAACTAGGTGTAGGTAGATTCATTTTCCTCATTTGCATAAAGTGATTATCCTCGAGTTGGAACCCATAACCTTACATTTATTGTGGTATGCTTTTGTCAACCTGTAACAGGTGTGATCAATGAAAGAATTTGATAACAACTATGGCATTCCTAAATATATCTGGAAAAGGAAATAGCTTTCTGTTTCAAGTGCTTTGGACATCTATATCAGATCTTGATTACTGTAGACCCTACCTATGAAACTTTCATGTTTGAAATGGAAAATAAAATTGATGCTTATGAAAGTCCTTTTGTCACTTATTTCATTCTTCTTTTTTTTTTTTTTTCCTCTGATAGCTATCGGACTCGAGTCATAGGCCAGACGGCCCGGACCCAACCCATGCCTCTAGTGAGTTTCGAACTCTTGACCTAAGAGATGAGGGTGCATACTACTTTATTTTGACATTCCTTGATTTAGTACTAATGATTTCTATTGCTCTGTCGTTGTAATAATTTATTTTCGTTTAAGCGATGGTGATAAGATTCGAACAAGACGAATGAAATGAGTTGATAAAAGAATAATAAATTGGGGACAATAACCCTCCTTATCATCCTCAAGAGGGTTTATTGTCAAATTGAATTACAGGGTTTTTTTCTGACATGATTGGAAAATATAATGGTCAAATGTTGCATAATCAACCTATTAATGTCTTTGGCCGAAACAATAAATATTAATCTACCAAGAAAGAATTTACATTAAGACTAGGATGGTAATGGGTGGTATCAATGTCAAATTCTTTCATGTATACTTTCTCGTTAGTTAAAATTAATTCAATCTATTCCGATCTTATTTATAGTAGTTATAATGAGATTCGGGTCTTATCATATATAATTAGAGTATAATCGAATTTATATCACGTATATATAGGTCAATTTGTTCAACGCATTTAGTAACTTCTGATTGATTTTGTGCTAAAACATGTGACCGTGTTAAGAATTATCAACTATAAAGCAAGGTTAGTTACGATCACAGCATCAGATACATCAATAGAAATGCGAGACAGAATCCATGTGAAAATTGTATTAAATTGGTTTTAAAAGGTTATTTTGAATATAAGTATTAAGAATATTAGTAATGTTATTAAGACTTCATAATCTGTCATAATACCCAAATATAATAATGTGATGGAAACATGTCTAATAATATTAATGCAAATATAATTTTTAGACTTATGTCATATCATAAGTATTACACCAAATTGTTTAGTCTTGGTAGTATTATTATATAATAATTTTTATGCACACATGATAATTAGTAGGGAACATCATGAGAGAGAGAGAGAGAGAGAGAGAGAGAAAGTTGAAAAATATAAGAAAAAATAATTTTTTGGTATTATACCAAAAATACTNCGGACCCAACCCATGCCTCTAGTGAGTTTCGAACTCTTGACCTAAGAGATGAGGGTGCATACTACTTTATTTTGACATTCCTTGATTTAGTACTAATGATTTCTATTGCTCTGTCGTTGTAATAATTTATTTTCGTTTAAGCGATGGTGATAAGATTCGAACAAGACGAATGAAATGAGTTGATAAAAGAATAATAAATTGGGGACAATAACCCTCCTTATCATCCTCAAGAGGGTTTATTGTCAAATTGAATTACAGGGTTTTTTTCTGACATGATTGGAAAATATAATGGTCAAATGTTGCATAATCAACCTATTAATGTCTTTGGCCGAAACAATAAATATTAATCTACCAAGAAAGAATTTACATTAAGACTAGGATGGTAATGGGTGGTATCAATGTCAAATTCTTTCATGTATACTTTCTCGTTAGTTAAAATTAATTCAATCTATTCCGATCTTATTTATAGTAGTTATAATGAGATTCGGGTCTTATCATATATAATTAGAGTATAATCGAATTTATATCACGTATATATAGGTCAATTTGTTCAACGCATTTAGTAACTTCTGATTGATTTTGTGCTAAAACATGTGACCGTGTTAAGAATTATCAACTATAAAGCAAGGTTAGTTACGATCACAGCATCAGATACATCAATAGAAATGCGAGACAGAATCCATGTGAAAATTGTATTAAATTGGTTTTAAAAGGTTATTTTGAATATAAGTATTAAGAATATTAGTAATGTTATTAAGACTTCATAATCTGTCATAATACCCAAATATAATAATGTGATGGAAACATGTCTAATAATATTAATGCAAATATAATTTTTAGACTTATGTCATATCATAAGTATTACACCAAATTGTTTAGTCTTGGTAGTATTATTATATAATAATTTTTATGCACACATGATAATTAGTAGGGAACATCATGAGAGAGAGAGAGAGAGAGAGAGAGAGAAAGTTGAAAAATATAAGAAAAAATAATTTTTTGGTATTATACCAAAAATACTTTCTTAATGTTGATTTTGTCTTGATTTGTTTGTAGTTGTTGACCATAAAATCATTAATACAAAAATAAAATAAAATAAAATAAAATAAAAAACTTCACACATGTTATGCTTCTATTAAACTAAAAAGCAGGTATAGATTCAACATAGTTAGATTCACATATATGTTTATACACACACACACACACAGATATATATATATATATATATATAAATTCGTTTCGCTTTATCAAAGCAACTAATTGGAGGAGAGATATTTTTCTTTTGGGTAAATAATACGACAGATCGTGTGAAGTCTTTCTCCGTTATTTTTTTTAATTCTCATATTTTTGAACTATTTAATAAAAAACTATGTTGGATTTATCTACTTCTCCTATTTTTGCTAACTAATTAATTGAAATTTAACCTTTTTGAAAATTCATTTAAACACTTCAACAAACTTTGCTCACTGCTTCAAATTAAAAACTTTCTTTTAGAAAATCAATTAAGCTCACTAATAAGTAATTTTTTTGACCTATGTTAGGATGAGAGGGGTGGTGTTCAGGTGAAAAGGCATTGCAAATTCTATGCATTGTAATGCACATATGCATACTAGCACCGTCCTTGTACAATGCATGAAATTTATAATACTCTCATTTTTTCCATTTCTCGTTTTTCACCCTTCACCCCTCTCCCACCCTTTTTAATTAATTGAAAAAGTTAAAAAAAATATGAGAAGTTGTAGGAGATAAAAACTAAATGTTTTTGAAAAAATTCAATTGGTAATAGAGTGAAAGGGTAGTTATAAGAGACAAGTGTTGAATAGTGATTGGAGAGAACCTTCTTTTTAGTAATAAAAAAATTAAATTTTCTTTTAAAAAAATTAGAAAATAGGGTGGGAAGCTTCTCAAGTCCTATCCTCCTTAGTGTGTTTATATATATATACTAGCGATCACTCCGTGCGATTCACAAAATTTACAATATTTATCCAATAGCAACCTTAGTCCCACCCCATGCAAATATTATAAAAAAAATGTCTATTAATGTACTAAATTGATGTTTTAAAGACATTTAAATGTAAAGTAGTTAATAAAAATAATGAAAAAACCCAATTTAATTAGTTATCCAAAAAGTTAGAGATAGTTATATAGACCAAATGGAGGAAAATAATTGAAGGAAATCTATACATTATAATTAAATAATTAAAATAATGAGAAAATAAAAATTAGAGAGGGAAAAAATTTCGAGCACCCCTCCCTCTCCTAAGTTGATTCTTATAATATATAGGATAGATAGATAGATACAAATATCACCAATATTTCAGGATAAAATTATAGAGAAATTCGGTGCATAATTGCTTATTATCGGGGTATTATATTATCGAAAAAACATGAACATTACGGTAATTTAAACTCTATTACTGAAAGCAAAAGACTTTGAATCATATCAGAACATCTTTATCCTGCTGAAAACAACTTGGAGTTTGAAGTGTATTAGACCTCTCTGGTTCTCTCTCTCTCTCTCTCTTAACACCAAAACTACTACAGGAAGAAGCTGTATCAGCCACATGCATGGCTTGACAAGGAGCTGACAGGTTACTGACATATAATTGAAGGCTCCTTCACCCTCAACCGCAAAAATGCTCTCCTTCTATAAAAGGAACAATTTTACTACAGATTTTGGTGCGAATCACCCCCCTCCGAAACCCTATTTGTTCTTCTTTGCTTTTTTTTTTTTTCTATGTTAACATCTTCTCCTTGATAAACCTAAGACCCTGTCCTTGCAGGAGTCGTGTATTGTACTGTTTCTTTTTCTTTTTTTTTTTTTAAGAACGAACGGAAATTCAAATATTTTGAGTAATTATTTGATTTACTTGGTTTGTGACAGTTACAATCATACTCAAAGTACATCATAGGTTGAATCATGTATTGCATCTAAACATTATTGTTTGTATAGCTGTGACGATGTCTGGTTATAAGGATTCGAAGTTTGATGAGAAGGAGTTCGATAAGATGGGATTAAAGTACTTGGAAAAAATCAAATTTGAAAAGCTCAAGTGTTCAAGGGCTGCTCGGAGGATGGCTCAAATAACGAAGTGGGCGATACGAGTAGTGACCGTACTGCTGATATTGGCATGTGCATGGCAGCTAGCGGAAATAAGAGGGGCGTTGAAGCCGAGGGTGGCGCACGGGCAACGGTTGTTGTCTTCTTCTTTTGCACCGGAAAGTGAGTGTATTATGCTTCTCAAGTATGGTGTCTCCGCATGATAAGCATTTTTCTTTGAAGAATCTTTGATTTGCCTTAATAACTTGTAGATTTGTTTGCTTCATTCATTGACGATGTCTCTTGCTTATATGGTTGCACCTTCATAATTTTCTAGTATGTGATGGATTGTATTTGAAATATTTTTGGTTAACAAAGGGTGAGGGCAATCCGATGTTGAGTTCCCATCTAGATATACCGATCTCATCAAAAACAGATCATCAAACTATCAGAATTAACTCAGTGTGAGCATGCTTTGTCCAGCTCGAAACATACCCAAATATCCCAAATGGAGAATAGAAGAGAATAATAAGCAAAACAGTTTTGATATATCAAAGTAGACCCAAGTATTTTTAATATCTAATGTGAAAGGAATGTCTATAAAAATGAGATTACGAAATTATGTCAAAAAGGTTTAGCATCTCTCTCTCTCTCTCTCTNCCTTCTATAAAAGGAACAATTTTACTACAGATTTTGGTGCGAATCACCCCCCTCCGAAACCCTATTTGTTCTTCTTTGCTTTTTTTTTTTTTCTATGTTAACATCTTCTCCTTGATAAACCTAAGACCCTGTCCTTGCAGGAGTCGTGTATTGTACTGTTTCTTTTTCTTTTTTTTTTTTTAAGAACGAACGGAAATTCAAATATTTTGAGTAATTATTTGATTTACTTGGTTTGTGACAGTTACAATCATACTCAAAGTACATCATAGGTTGAATCATGTATTGCATCTAAACATTATTGTTTGTATAGCTGTGACGATGTCTGGTTATAAGGATTCGAAGTTTGATGAGAAGGAGTTCGATAAGATGGGATTAAAGTACTTGGAAAAAATCAAATTTGAAAAGCTCAAGTGTTCAAGGGCTGCTCGGAGGATGGCTCAAATAACGAAGTGGGCGATACGAGTAGTGACCGTACTGCTGATATTGGCATGTGCATGGCAGCTAGCGGAAATAAGAGGGGCGTTGAAGCCGAGGGTGGCGCACGGGCAACGGTTGTTGTCTTCTTCTTTTGCACCGGAAAGTGAGTGTATTATGCTTCTCAAGTATGGTGTCTCCGCATGATAAGCATTTTTCTTTGAAGAATCTTTGATTTGCCTTAATAACTTGTAGATTTGTTTGCTTCATTCATTGACGATGTCTCTTGCTTATATGGTTGCACCTTCATAATTTTCTAGTATGTGATGGATTGTATTTGAAATATTTTTGGTTAACAAAGGGTGAGGGCAATCCGATGTTGAGTTCCCATCTAGATATACCGATCTCATCAAAAACAGATCATCAAACTATCAGAATTAACTCAGTGTGAGCATGCTTTGTCCAGCTCGAAACATACCCAAATATCCCAAATGGAGAATAGAAGAGAATAATAAGCAAAACAGTTTTGATATATCAAAGTAGACCCAAGTATTTTTAATATCTAATGTGAAAGGAATGTCTATAAAAATGAGATTACGAAATTATGTCAAAAAGGTTTAGCATCTCTCTCTCTCTCTCTCTCCACACACACACACACACCAAATAAAGTGTGCATGGATTGTTCAATTGTATTGTAGTCCCTCAATTATCCATAAAACCTTTGAAACATAAATTTGGAACTTTTAGGACCAAAGTGATCATATATTTGATAATTGGAAAATTAAAACGCAACTAAGTGCATAGTTAATTAGAGACCAAAAGTGTATTTACTCCATTTGTTAAGCTTTTTGTTCTTCAAATTTTGATAATATAATTCTTATTTAATCTCGTTTTTTGTTACGCGTATTGTTTAGAAGTTGTATATACTGCTGTATCAATACATTTGGCTTCCTTCCACTAAATCTAGAATTGATTCATGTAGGGGTATACAAGAGCAATGGATATCTAATGGTTTCAAGCAATGGAGGACTGAATCAAATGCGAGCCGGAGTAAGTGTAGTTACTAAACATACCTTTGTCTTATGATTTTGGTGTCTTTACTTGCTAACTTACCTTATTGCGGTTTGTTCTATAGATATGTGACATGGTGGCTATTGCAAGATACATCAATGTCACTCTTATAGTTCCTGAGCTAGACCGGACCTCCTTCTGGAATGATCAAAGGTAACGATACTACCACAGTCTTAGCTCGGGTATTCAGCCCCTCACCTCTGAATAGTTTAGTGAGGGGCTCAAGCTTTGCAAGTGGTTTGTACGAAGGCAAGGACAAAATCTTACAACATATAAGATCGATCCCTCTAATCGTTTTGTGAATTGTGACACTTATTTCCTTTCCCTTTACAAGTATGCTAGATTATTAATCACTATACATTCTGGGAAAGGTTATAAACCTGAGTTATGATAAGATCATTGACTAACTTCTGATTACTTCAATCAGATTCTCTCTATTCCCTCTTAACAATTCGTCAAAACTCTTTTTGACAGTCAGTTCAACGATATATTTGATGTGGATTATTTCATTAAATCCTTAAGAGACGAGGTCCGGATAATAAAAGAATTGCCTCCACATCTAAAGAAAGTAGAAGAAATGGGGACATACTTCTCCATGCCTCCAGTTAGCTGGTCCAACATGTCCTACTACCTTCACACGGTTCGTTTTGCTAGCTTTAGTCACGGTTTTATTTTTATTTTCACGTCGAAAATTCTATATCTACACATATATAGTCAAAATATGAAAATTATATATGTTATACCCATTCTAATAACTTAAACTTTTAAATAAGACGTTTGTAACATGTATTTGTTCAGGTACTTCCTCGGATAGAAGAGTATGAACTCCTCCACTTGACTAAAAGCGATGCTCGGATTGCTAACAATGGCATTCCTTTGGAGGTTCAGAAACTGCGGTGTCGAGTAAATTACAATGCTCTGAGATTTGCAAACCCCATAGAGAAGCTTGGCAGAAAGATTGTTGAGATATTGGGACAGAACGGTCCATTTCTAGTTCTTCATCTTAGATATGAAATGGACATGGTAGCATTTTCTGGTTGTAATGAAGGTTGCACTGATAAAGAAGTGGAAGAGTTGACAAAGATGAGGTGACCTGTTCCATTTACAAAGCAACAAGACACTTAAAAACAGTGTTACCAAACAGTACCTAAGCGTTCGTTGTTTTTATCTAATACCTTGTACTAAAATTCTGTAATTTTCAGATATGATTACCCTTGGTGGAAAGAAAAGGTTATAGATTCCACAAAGAAGAGAAAAGCTGGGTTGTGTCCGATGACTCCTGAAGAAACTGCTCTTACTTTGAAGGCATTGGACATTGATCCTAACATCCAAGTTTATATTGCTGCTGGAGATATATACAATGCCGAAAAGAGATTAGCAAGTCTGAGGGCGGCTTTCCCAAATTTGGTAGGTAATAATCGATGATGGATCTAGAGGACGAGTGGGATTGATCACCCTTTCTTAGGTTTTTGAAATCCCTCTTAGTAGCAGTATTCGTTATACACTCAAACTATATAGAATCGTCCCTAAACTTGTTCAGAAATTTGAAGTACGATTACTTATTTTTTCATGTTTTGTGAAATGAAACAGGTTAAGAAAGAGACATTATTGCCAGACTCAGATCTTTTGCCTTTCAAGGACCATTCCTCTCAAATGGCAGCATTGGATTACGTAGTATCGATCGAGAGCGATATCTTTTTTGCTACATATCCAGGAAACATGGCACAAGTTGTTGAGGGCCATAGAAGGTATATACTAATTATATGGCTATCTATAGTAAATTGTTTCGTGAAATTATTTTGCGAGTTCTATTCTAGTATTCGTATAACTTTATATTTTCGCTCTTCAAGATGAAATGCTGCATTAATTGTGGTGACCCTTTAGCACCACCACGTCCTAGTCGAGGTGGTTCCGACTCTTCACTCCCCATGGGTTCGTCTCACATCCAATTTGAACAGGAAAAAAGAAAAGAAAAATTATATACTAGCAACGGTATTTAAAATTATAGAAGTCATCTAAAGAGGTGAGTCTATATAGTTTAAAAGTATTCATAGCTAATAGTAACATAACGATAAAGATTTCTGAACTTTAGGGGAGGCAATCACCCCCGCCTCGACCTGTTATTGGTTTGAACTATTTTGTTGGGACTTTTGTAGTTACTGAAGTTGAATAAATAGAAATTGTTGTACAAACTACTTATGTAGCCCTACCAAAACAATGTTACACATGCCGGCTAGTGAGCCATGTCGATTTCATTTGGTATTTAAGTTGTATCATATTAAAATTTGCTTAGTCCGTATGTAGGCCTTTTACAATAATGTATTAGACAAGTTCGTATAATATCGGGTTTGTACCGGATATAAGTCGTTAATTCGTGCCGTATTTAGCCCAATTCATGTTGACCCATTAGATTGAAACATGAAATGGGTAAATCCTATTTACAACTAAACTCACTAACTTCATGCTGATTTTGTAAGGCTTTATTATAGATATATTGATTCGTTTTCATTTCAGGTTTTTAGGATTCAAGAAGACAATTATTCCAGACAGAAAACTTATAGTCGCTCTGGTAGACAAATACAACCAGAGGAAAATAAACTTCAATGAGTTCTCCAAGTTGATGAAGAAAGGTCACGAAGCTCGAATGGGAAACCCAGTTAGAAGACTGGTGATCCCCGGAAAACCCAAGGAAGAAGATTACTTCTGGTCCAATCCGCAGGAGTGTTTACCACCAATTGAAGAAGAACCACCACCCACTATCTCACTCTAAGCCACCATTGTAGGAAGGTCCAATTCACCATTTTTTTTCCCTACTTTCATTCATGTTTTTACTCAAAAAAAATACCCTATAAATTTAGGTAATTTTCTTCTTTGATTCAAACAGAAATACCCAACAAACATGGGCAACAAACTTAATATAGTTCTATGTAATGTTTTGCAAAAATATTTGTACTGTGGATATTGATGATCATCAAATGTTGGTCTCTCAGCTGTCAAACACTTTTTTTTGTGAACTTCATAAGATCAGTTTTTTTAGTCCCAAGAGCATACTTTTTGGTTTAACGATTAGATGTGTTCAATCCATCTTACATATACTTGAACTAATTTCTCTCTAATTTGGTTAAAAACAGATTATCCTCATCGGGATTAAGATATATTTATAAGGAATAAATCTCTATCCTTCAATAGTCTGGCCCTAATAAATTATCAAGGGTTAAACTCAAGACGTCTAAGTTTTTTGTTTGTCTTTGTTACCACTTGAACTACCTTGAAGTTAAAACATTGTTTCTTCTACATTCCTAATGATTTTTCCATTTACTGACCATAGGTAATGTGCGAATTCATGTCGATTTTTTTTTGCCTGCTTTTACTCGTTAATGGATGAAGTGATTTTTTAGTTTATAGGATCTGAGTGATAGATTTAGTTGAGAGAAGGTTCTAATATTAAGTTTCTAGTTTAAGATTAATGTGCATTAATTTAAAAAGGATATGATTAATAAACAAATTCTAATTAGTACAAGACATCTGACACAATTAATCAATGCTAGCTTAGGTCATGATAAGAACTCAATGAATAGCAACGTTGAACTCTTGCCCACCACCTCGGGTTTTTGGTAAAAGCCCTCGATCCCAGAGCTTGCTAAAATGATACGTATTCTCCCGATTATATGATCTAAGCGCGACTGCCTCATTAACACTAGTAGTAGCATTGAGAGGGGCACATTTCCCTGTCCTCTGTGTTTTAATGTTGGATTTCTCTTTCCTTCAAAAACCAAACTGAGCCACTCACACATAACAGATCACAGGCAACAATAATAACTTAGCCGACCCTTAAATGGTTGAGATAAAAGCTGTTGCGGCAACGATAATTACTACCTTGGCATGCTAGCAGAAAAACAAGGTCACTGTTTGTGGTGAAGAATTGTGATCACTAGAGAGAATCGGTCATGTTGACTGCAATAACTTGATCCAAACATTGCATATTTGTTATCTGTCAAAACACTTTAAAACAGTGCACAACGAACGAGACGAGACGACCATCCAATTCTCACAAACGAGTTTATTAAAATAAATTATGACACAACAACTTCAAATAATGATACTAAACCCGGGACCGGGGGGAGAGGGCTTCGTGGATTTATCACCAACAAACAAGAATATTCCTACAAAAGCCACAGGTAGGGAGGTACATTACACTGGCTGTACTCGGCACCAAAGTGTAACCGGTACCCCCAATAGGTGATGATTGTGCAGCCCATTTCGGCCAACAATTTTATGTCCACAAACAGATACTTCTCACCATAAGAGGAGAATATACAATCAACTAGTTTACCAGCAGAAAATGCCAAAATCGTGGGGAAATGGAAAATCAGGGTTATGTGTCATACTGTTCTCATGTCCTTAGCCTCTTTTGAGCTTGCTCTGAGTCCTCACCATTGATTGCATCCCCAAAGAGTCCCCTCGGTTGGTTGCCAGAAGGGGGACTTTCATGATCCTGGAGGGCAATAAAAGGAATAATTACATCAGTTAGATCCAGACCTGCTTTCTCATTTTGTGTGCGTGTGCATATGTGTGTGTGTGTGAGAGAGAGAGAGAGGCCAATGCAACGTCAAATCTGGCCAAATAAAGCTAAGTTTTATAAAATTCTTTCTTTTAAAGCTATGGTGAACTTTTAAGAAGCCACTAAGCCACAAGAGAAGAGAAAAAGAAAACATGGGGAAGAGGAGAACGAGGGGGGTGGGGGGTCCCCCACAAATCAAACTCTATAATTTCCTTTCTTCAATATTCCTCTTGGCAACCAATGCAAGCATACTGCATGAGATGTATTTCTATAGACACAAGAATATGGAACGTGAATTCTGCTTAGCTTCATGGCTGGGTAAAGGCAGCACCATTGTCATGCCAAAAATAATGAATTATCTATAATGTTAACCATGTTTTGAAATGAACTCAGCCCTTTTATTTGGTACTAGTATAAAATGTTTGTGACCTTGGTATTGGATATCCCGGATGTCAGTCCTCTATTTGCTCGTTTCCCAAGATCAATCTGCACTGAGATGGTTGCCTGAGACAGATCGACACCCGCACTTTGCAGTGCTTGTGTCAGAGTATTCAATAGCCTGATCAAGATTAATTAAATTATCAGCCTGTTAACTCAGGATTCAACACCCATGTAAATTTTTGAATGAGAATAATTGACGAGGACATGCTGCTCCATAACAGAAACATGAAACCTCTTCAAAAAACAAATTAGAAACATGAAGCATGCTTTCAAGGGATACGAATTGGCAAACCCTAATTATTAGATCTCTAAATTTTGAGAACAGACACGATAAATCATGAACAAGAGTAAATGCTGATGTTGAGTGGGAGCCAAACTCCCAATTATTTGAACATTTTATTATCAATAACTGAGAGTCACATATAAAAGACCTTTGAGAAATACTAGATTTCAAATAAAATCATGAGGTCACCATATCAGACCGCACACATGACACAACCCTCTTCCCTAGATGGACGTACCCTTTCTAAACCAGTCCTGCTCAACCCAAAAATTGAGACTACCCCAATACCAAAACTAAAATGGGGAAGAATCAATGGTTTAAGCAGCAATGGCAAGCCAACCACGCACAGCTTCCTAAACAATTAGCAGAGATAAACAAGCTCTAACACGAACAAAAATACACAGCCATATGCAAGTGCCAACAAGCTTCAAGCCAAAAATGGATTACAAAAAACAATGTATCACACTCATAGCATGTCACAATGAGTATCTAAGAAAAAATCTGATGACATAAAAATTGGGAAAAGCCAAAATATATGAACCCCATGCAATTGATTATGGCCAGACATTGTGATGGTTTATTGAAATTTCACGCACAATAGACTGCAAAGAACATACAGAAACCATGTATCTAAAGAGTTATACAAAAGCTAACCCCCGAGAGTACACGCTTGAGATGCTAATTGTGCCCCCTTCAATTGTTAGCTCCTCCTGCTGATTCAGAGCCACACCAGTAATGGGGCATTCAGTTGATTGTGCATCAGACACAGGCCCCTGAAGAGGATGGGAAAATGCATCATCAATAGGGACAGGAACCGGAATGCCTGCCTGCAAAGGCATGGGCATGGCCATTGCCTTGCATGGTAATTCAGGTTGTGGATCCATTGCTTTACAGGAGGCATCCCTGCTCGGGTCAGATTCAATTGGGTTCTGTATGTTTGTGTGCATGGTAGGAGTGATGGTGATGTTATTCTCGTCAAACCTCCCAGGAAGTGTTGAACCTGGACCAGAACCATCCTTTATTGGTTGAGGATGACCAACCAGACCCTGAACACGCCAGTGACTATTCCTCTGTCTCAAGCAAAATAAGAGATAAGTGCTCAATTAGTCACTCAAGACATAACTCAACAGACACATATAACCAATATTCAACTGCATTCTTCAAACAATATTATTCTTTACTGAACAAAGCTCTAGCAGTGGACTTGTGCTCTCCCCTTGATGAACAAGAGGGAATATTGGCTTTAATAAGAAGGGAAAAAAGCAGTAGAAACAAAAAAAAACACTGGCACGTCTGATCCCAAGGAAACCCAATATAAGCCCCCCAAAACATAAGAACTCAAAAGCAAACAGCAAAAAAAAAAAAAAAAAAAAAAAAAAAAAAAAAAAAAGAAAAAAAAAACAAATATG